>CM053769.1:702564872-702600959 GCA_028658325.1 Potorous gilbertii | reverse complement strand
GGGATAATGGAGAAGAAACAGTGGGTAAAAAAGGATTCCACTCAGCCCCCTTGTTGCTGGCCTTAAAATAGCGACTTTACCCTTCTGGACTTCTTATTTCCACAATAGTAAAATGAGGAGGGCTTGAAGTCTATGACAACTCTTCAGCTCTGTGATTCAGGTATTAGGTGGTTCTTGTTTATTTTTTCATTCTGGTTCATGTTGGTTCATGATTCTCGGAGGGTTTTTTTTTTCTTTTCCTTAGGATCTTGGCTTTTCTGAAACCCACAAGAAGCATGTGCAATATAAGTATTCAGAAGAATTGGGGTGACAGAAATACAAAATTTTGGTCCTGAGTTCTGCATAAGCCTGAGTAAAAAAAAAAAAAATTAACCACCAATCAAGCATGAAAAGATGCCTTCTAACAGTGTCATTATAAAAAAAAAGTGTGAAGGGTTATTTGCAGGTTGTTTACTTGAGGTGGAAGACCAGCACAGAAAACTGAGTTAAGATGGGGAAAGCAGCTAGAAAGCTTCCTTGTTCAAACTCTCCTTTCCCTAGGAGAATGCTGCTGAGTGCTTCAGACCCAAAGCTTTATTTGCATTCTTGCCAAGCACATGGAAGCTTATGGTACAATATTTCTTGAATTCAGTCATTCATTTGCCCTGGCTTAGAAGGAACATCCAATAATTCAGGAAGTGTACTAGGATGATGAATGTATCAGCAGTGAGGGCTTATGAATTTCTTTCTATCTAAACATTATAGATAAATCTATACTTAGTAGTAGATAATTCTAAGAGAGTTAAATGAAACCCAGAGGTTCAGTGATTTGTCCTTCAGCCCAGAATAAATGTCCACAGCAGGATTCTAACCCAGGTCTTTCTGGTATAGGCTACTGAGTGGGGCAGTGGATAGAGTGCTAAGCCTAAAGTAGAAAGAATCTTCCTCTTGATTTCAGAGTGGATTCAAATGCCAGCTGTGTGACCATGGACAGCTCACTTAACCCTGTTGCCTCAGTTTTCTCTTCTGCGAAATGAGCTGGAGAAGGAAATGTCAAACCATTCCAGGGTCTTTGCCAAGAAAAACTCCCAAGTCGGGTCATGTGATGTTGCGTAAGACTGAAATGACTGAAATATAACTTCCTGACTAACCCATCACAGTTTCCATAATGCCAAGCTGCTTATTTTCAACGTTTGAATACTTTCAAATACTAAATGTTGAATATTCTTAGAAAATTTAAACATTGCAAACACATATAACATTTTGATATTAAAATCCATTTTGGTCAGGTAGACATCCATGTTTCTGTCCTTTTTGCATGTGAAGAGACACTGAGGTCTGAGTGACTTGGGCACTTTTGTCGTGGGAAGGCAGCCTAGTACAGTGGAAAGAACACAAGTTGGAGTTTCAGGTCCTGAGTTTTAATTCTGCCATTTACTTCCTATGCAACTTTGGGCAAGGCCCTTCCCCCTCTCTGGGCCTCAATTTCCCTATCTGTAAAATAGTGGAGTTGGACTTGATAGGCATTTTGAGTCCCTTCCAGTCCTTAGAGAGACCACCTAGGAACAAAGGCTTTTGAATCTACTTTATCTTAGAGCAAACCTGAAATTAACAAAGCCTCAAGCGACAGCAGTCACTGAATGGAAGGAAACAGTATAAATGTAAATTATGAAGATGGCCCATTGAAAAGGGTGCTGGTTTGGGAATCGCAGAAGCCAAGGCGAAGCCTATCTGCTGCTAGCTCTCATGTGACCCCTGCAGTCATCCGAAAGATGAGGGGTAAGTTAAACTAGAACATGGATAACGAACTCAAATAGATGTAAAGTTGGGGGAGCCAACCCTGCTACCTATTTGTTTCTAATGGGTGCTTAACAAAAGCTTGTATGGGTATGGAGTGTTCAGGGAGGCCTAGCACCTCTGTTGCGAGGGCTCGATGAGCCCTTTTCAGGGCTGCTCACCCACCCTTGGTGTCCACCTCTCGCCCAACTCTCCCCTGTGGCTCCAAGAATTGGTAGCACACGCAGCAGCTACTGCATCCCATCTATCATCAATCCTGATGTTTGGCCTGCCACTGGACTTTGTTGACTCTGGAAGAAAGAGTGATGATGACAGCATTGTGCGCTTCTGCCTCACTTAAATCCAATTCACATATGAGTCCAGACATCAGTCCTCAATGTCATTGGCCCCCTTCTAACAACAAAAAAGCTTGTACAATTTAACATAGAAACCTTTTTAAAGCACTTATTAATGAAAGCTTATAGACACAAGAATGCAAGAGGGAAACAGTACCATGAGTCTCATTAGTATATTGCCTCCAAACCTAGCCGAGCAGTTCCTTCCTTTTCATCTTTAATGAAGTCAGACATTGCTGAAATGATGTTCTTTAGAACAATGTGTAGAGGTTTCTCTGCTAGTATAGCTATGGTTTCTTCTCTAGATTTCCTGAAGCTGCATACACAATGTCTCATCTGGCTGTAAGCCTATGAAAAGACCAACCAGTATGAGATGGAAGATTGTTGGACCTTAGTGGTTTTAACTAAGTTTTTCTCAATATGGGAAGCAATTCCTGGTGGTCTTAAGACCACAGTTGTAGATGTTGTTTCCCTATGCGCATATGTGTGTGTGTATGTATATACGTGGGGGAGGGGGGCAGATTTGTAATTTCATTGGTATAGGGAGTGCCTAGTGAGGAACTCTGTGTATCGGTGTAGAAGGGCACCTTATTTACAACTTAACAAGTTTTATAGGATTGTATGAGACAGGGAGAAGTTAAGGGACTTGCCCATTGTCATATAGGCAGAATATAGCAAAGGTGGTACTGGGTACCAGTCTTCCTGATTCCCAAGCCAAAACACATAGTTGTATATGTGTGTGTGTGTGTGTGTGTGTGTGTGTGTGTATACTATTAATTGTATGCTATATATTATAAATATGCATGTGTATGTATTATATATATTTATAATCTGTGTGTATATGTATGTATGTGTATGAGTATCTATCTGTATATACAAAATATGTGTTTTGGCCTAGGAGTCAGGGAGACTGGTATCCAATACTATTTTTTGTATTATCCTAGCTGTGTGAAATTGGGCAAGTCCCTTGATGTCTCATCCCCACCTCTCTGTCTCTCTGTATGTGTCTCTCTCTCTCTCTCTCTCTACATATATATATATATATATATATATACACACATATACTTACTGCGTATATATATATATATATATATATGTAAAAATATATAACCATGTGTGTATATTTTTGTTTCTCTTTGGTTGCCTAGTAAACTTGCATTTAAAATTTAAAAATTAAATGCATGTTATTAAAGATATAACATGTATATTATATGTGTATGTATGGTTGGGTGTATTTGCATGTTTTATATTTATATGCATATGAATTATATATGTTTATGTATATATGTATGATTACTAAGAAATAACTAAAGTATCTGGGATTTTATTCATCATCATACGAAAGTTTCACTGCCAAGCCGATCTCACAATTTTAGTGGATAGGTCACAGAGAATTGCCTGAGCCATCAAGAGATTAAATGACTCCCATGTTCACATGGGAACTCTAAGGTTCACAAACCTTAGAGCAGGATTTTTTTAATACCGGGCCTTCTTCAGGTCTTCATAACCAGCACTTTCTCTATTACACCATGCTGATTTACTCAGAAATTACTGATTATAAATGCATATTCCTGCAAGGGGACCAAAGAGCAAAACACAGACTTTTTGTAGTGGAAAGTAGCCATAGCATCTGGTATATGTGACAATCCTGAAGTCATTTTAGCAAAGCAGCAAATCTAAAACATCCTGCATTTCTAGGAGCAGTCACATTTCTGGAAATAAACTTAAGCAGCAAAAGAGATGAGAAAAACAAAATGGGAAAATGAGACAGAAATCATTCTTCTGGGAAATTTTAATGTTAGTGAATAAAGTCCATGATGGCATATCTCTGCCAGATAGTGCCATGACAGCAGGGTAACTGAGTGGGTTTGGATGACATGTACCCAGCCCTGCCAACTCGAACAGAGACACCAGTGCAATAGATAACCCTGATCATAAAATCTGTATTAGATAAGAAAACTACTTAAAAGGATTTTTCAAAAATGAAATCCCAGCCTTTGTTCTCTCTGTTAGAGTGGTTACAGAGCTGTTCATGTGTCTGATCTGGAGTGTTCAGGCAGACTCCTGGAATAATGGAACATTCGCTTCCCAGATTTTGCTAATACCATGTAGACTTTTCTCAAAGCCTAGCTAAGGAAATTGTTAAGATTAAGTAAAGATGTACTCTGAAAGTATTGTTTTTACTGAGGGTTAGAATTTTAATTAATATGGAAACTGCCTATAGAGTGCCGGTGCTCAGAGTTTAACAAGTATTTTTGCATATATAGTTATTAGTGCAAAACACACTCTAAAAGGCTTAATTACTGATATTTCTTAGATGATGTCTTTTTTTGGTGTCAGGATGGGTTTTTTTAATCACTAATTTATTCCAGGCTTGCCTCCTTTCTTTGCTCTATTTTAAGGGAAAAGTCATTAAGCTGAATTCATGCTGAACACGTATGCTCAGTCTACTCTCGCTCTGTCTGCAACACAATACTCCTTACCTGATAAGTAATTACACCAGATGTGTGCACTGAAAGAGGTACCTCCCCCCACCCCGATGAAAATAGGTGTTTGCCAAAAGAATGAGCATCGAACGATGAAGTAAGACCAATAAAAACAATTTTCTCTTGGGTGTGATTGAGTCCAGCTTTATGCTCTCTGGGTCAGACCCCTCGCATGCCCACCTAGGGGCGCTTGGGTGCCCTGAGCCCTTGGAGTATCTCTGCCACCTTTGTTTCAAGCTCCTCTGCAGTTTCCCCTGCTTTTAGTAGGGGTTCAGTGACTAGCACCTCCCAATTCTATTTAAAATTATGTTGGTTTTTCTATAAGGATATTTAAAGATACAGCAAGAACAAAAATACTTCTTTCAATACTTGGGAGCACAACTTCCCCCCCACACACACATAGACCCCTAAAGTGGTGGGGAGAGGGAGGTTCAGTTCCTACATAACATTGGTCCCACCAAATTTAATTTATATCCAGGTATGACATGACTACTCATGTCAGTACCCTCAGCTACCTTTGGTCTGGGTTCAGGAAGGATACTCCCAAATCCCAAAAGTCTCTCCATAAGGCATGTATGCTACTCTGGCTATGAAATTTGGATGTCAGGAAGCCCACTGGACCTTTCAAACTCAGTGGGTTGTAGTTCCTCTTCCTTCAGCATGTTCCCTGAGCTCCCCCAAAAACACCGAGACCATGAGACCATAAGTAAAACTGAATGGACTTTTTGGATGCCTCTATAGATGATAAAAAGATCACTTTTAACAAGAGATTAGTACACCAGAACTAGTTACAAAATGTCTACGCCCATTCTGCAGTCTGTCTCCCTCCTAGTGGCTTCCTTATCGTGTTATCCTAGTTCTCTAAAGAGCAACTTATGTTCTTTAAGTGGAAAAAAGCCATGTTCAGACATAAGACCAGATACCAACTGCACCTTAATGTGAAAAACTAACAACTCGGTGAGTAATAATTATTCATATCACACAACTAAGAAGTGACTTGTCCAAAGTTCCATAGCTAACCTGTAACTAACTAGGACTATAAGTATGATTGATTTGTTCAATTTAAAAAGCATTTATTAAGTGCTAGGATGCTATACAAACCCCTAGACATGCTACCTTCAGTGCCTGTCACATTGTAGGTAGTTAAATGCTTATTGATTGATTACTTGAAGCCATTCATTCAAACCTAAAATCATCTTTCCCTTTCTCCACCCATTTACCCCTTCTTTTTCCCACGTATATTTTCCACTTGTTTCTCATTGTTCAAAACTCAACTCTTGGAGGAAAGCTTCCATGAAAACTCCACTCTGATCATTTCCCCACCCCACAGCTCAGGAATTGCCAATGTCTTTGAGGGGTTCACAAGATCACCAACAGGGAGCTGGAAGATCTTTGAAGTCATTTTATCCAACTTTCTAATTTAAAAAAAAATGAAAAAAGAAATTTAGAATATGAAAGATGAAGTAGTTTGTCCATCATGAAAGTCCAGGTCTTCCAAATTCCAATGCAGTCCCCACTCTTATGCTACAGCAGCTCCTAATATTAAATGAATCTGAGTTTGTTGGGGAGAGTGCATATGAAGGAGGGAGGATTTCTGGGGGATTAATATTGTTAACCAATGAGCATTTATTAAGTACCTACCAGGTGCCAGTACTAGGCACTAGGGAAGCAGAGGGGAAAAAAAACAGTTCCTTCTCTCAGGAAGTTTACATTCTGTTGGGCATAAAGGTAGAAAAGACTGGATTCTTCAAATTGCAGAAGGATTAACATGCATAGTATATCTTAGAAGTTACTTGTGACTTTAACCTGCTTGGGCTAGGGAATCCTTGAGGAAAGAGAATAGATTATCGATTGTGTTCATACTTTGTTGCCGAAGAATACCATGCCATGAGAGAAAAGATGACATGACTTGAACTTGACTTTGTTTTGAGTGAGGGAGGGCTGTGCAGGTCACCAGCCTCACATCTCCAGAGCCATCTGAATCCAGAGACCTGATATTCCTCAGCATGACTGGAGGTGGCCCAGGATGCACTGGGAGACCTTGGACACTCACTCAGGTTGAGGCAACACCCATTCACTGAATAGGCCTGTTTAAGAAGTAGCCACAGCATGGCACCTTTAATGAGGTCAAGAAAAGAAAGACATCAGGCTGGATGGAAAACAGCAACAGTTACTACTGATAATCACTCTCAGACCAGGAGGGTCTGAAGCTCTCAGGCAGGGCCCCAGTGGAGTCCCAGTTTCAGAGTACAGTAGGTTTAAGAAGAGGAGAGAAGGGGAGGGGAGGGAGAAGAGAGTATAAAACTCGAGTCATCTGGGCATCTTTTGACCATCCAAGTTTACCTTCCTTTGGAGAGGAGAAGGAAGGGGAGGGGGAGGCAGACAGGAGAGGAGGAGCTGTTACCTAGCTAGCTGGGTCCCCATTCAGCCAGCTGTGCCTACTCATGGGATTGTGTTTTTCCTTTGTTGCCGAAGAAGACCGTGCCATCAGAGAAATGATGACGAGGCTATCGTGATGAGTAGACTATCAAATTAAGGCCCGAAGAAGAGAGGACATTTGACAGACCTTCCCTCCAGGCTTTTAACAACACAAATAATGCAGGTGGCAGTCACAAGTTAAGCCAGTATTCTGGGGGAAAGCTTCATTATCCACTAACACCATATTTGGCTTTCATTGGCCTTCGATTGAGAGTTACAGTATAGCAGAAGTGTGTACATGATGCTAAGAGAAACTCCATAAAGAGGAAAGTTGTTGAGAAAGTAGAGAGGAGGACACCAAGACTTTGCAGTTCTCCCAGAGGGAGGTTATTTCTGCGTGTGGGGTTCAAAAGAACCTCGATGCCCACTTTGGCCAGCAGTTTTCAGGTGAGCTGACAACCCTAGTTCAAGTACTTCATTTGCATTATAGTTGTCTGTATTCATGTGTAGATTGCTTTATAATCAGCCTTAAACCCTGCCTTTTTCCTGAAGCTGATAGGCTCACCTGCAAGCAATTGTTTCCTTTTTGTCTGAATCCCCCCATTTACTGATAGCTAAAGCTCTCAGAATTAAACAGCTTACCTGTCTACAAGTTCCAAGTCCTGCCCTTCAATTCTATTCAATTTGTTGTGAAAGGGGACTGTGCCAGGTAGATGGGAGTGAGAGGTTATATCCATAAATAATTACAGTGATAAAAATAGCATCAATAAAACTTTAATCATATATGTATGCACTTGAAAAATATATAACAAATACATAGATGTTTAGTTTGCTATTACCATAAAAATGAGCTTAAAATTCAAATACCAAACAGCAGTATACATATGCATACGTATACAAACACATGCACATATATACATACATGTATGTACACACATATGAGTGTATGTATGTATATATGGAATAAAGTAAAGAGCAAAACTGCTACATATTTATCTTTAAGAGTTTTTTGGAAAATATGCATCTGTAAACACATATTTATCCACATTTATTTACTAACTGCGAATCATTTAGAATTCCTTGCTTTGGACGCTAACTTGCACAGTTAACATATGGATTGTAAGGACCCAAGACTTTCACTAAAATGTTACCCTATGAAATACAGTTTTGTTTTAGAAAATATAATGGTTTAGTTTAGTTCTAGTTCAACGAGGTTAAAGAACAAGGATGGGCAGATCTGGGTTGGTTCACTAAATAGTGTTCAGTAAAAATAAACAAACCAACACAAAACATGGGTTCAGTAAAAAAACAATATTTAGATTCAGTTTGAGGTTCAGCACATGAATGTCATTCATTCCAAGTGTTAGTTCAGAGTTTAGATATTAACGCATGAGGGCTAAACAGAGCTCAGCGCAGGAATTCAGCTAAAATCCTTCCCCCTACGGAAGCCTTCCTCAACTCCTTTCTCTCTGTTAATTATTTCCTTTTTATCGTGTATGCTCCTTATTTGTACATCATTGTTTGTTGTCTCCCCCATTCAGTTGTGATTTCCTGGAGGTCTGGAATTGTTTTCTGCCCTCTTTTGAATCCCCAGCCATTACCACTGTACAGTGCCTGGCACATAGTAGGTGATACTTAAACGTTTATTGACTTACCGACTGACAATTCCCAGGAGGAAATATCCATCTGGGGGTCATCCAGCAGCAGAAGTTTCTCGTTAGAATAATTCAGAAGGAAGGAGGGTGTCCCTCAGTACCAATCACTGAGGGCCTGAGATGTCCAGACCACGGCAAGGAAGAAGGTAGGGCCTTGGGTTGGAATGTAGGTGTAGCTTATAAAACAATTCTAAAGTTCCACCAGTTTGTGATATTTAATTTCTGTCCTCCAGGACTTTACAATGAATTAGGAATACACAACATTACAGTCATGAAAAGGGATTAAGAACATTTACAAAGCATTATGTAAATGCAAATGAATATATGTGGTGTTCTACTTTGGACATGCTAATGTTGTGATGAATATATTTATCACCCTCCTTTCAGATCTCTTTACCATTACTTAGAAGACTTGTGAGACTTGGATTATCAAAGAAACATGTACTGCATATTAAATGATTTTCCTAGGGTAATTAAGTATTGCTATACTTTCTTTTATACCCGTGGTTTTATGAACCCCAGGGGTACCAGAGAGTTCTTACAAGGCCCCAAATTACAATATGAATCCAACATTGTCGTCTTGATCTTTATTCCAGAAACTTTCATTTCCTCTTTCAGACTCTGAGTCTCTGAAAGCTATAAAACAACAACAGATCAGAGTTCTAATCCTACTTTAGTCACTGACCTTGTGACCCTTGGTGAATTACTGATCTGTCCCTTAGTTTCCCGAATCTGTAAAATGAAGGCATTGAACTGAATGGCCTCTGAGGTACTTTCTATCAAGAAATCTGTGGTCTTATGATCTCTTGAAACCTTTTCAGCTGGAAACCTTGCTGGAAAATTCAAGCCATTTATTGAGAATTCTTCTTCCCTCCTCTATCTCACATCACCCACATGCTTCTGCTGCTTTCTCCTCCTTCACCTGTGTCTCAAATGAAGAGATGACACATTACCAAGAGTAAACTCTTATATATGTGCAAGTCATCCCATTCAATCCAGGAAATTGCCCTTGTATAATCCCCACCTTCTCACCTGTCTTCAGTTTCTTCCTGTCTACTGGCTGCTTCATGACTGCCTACAAACATGCCTGTCTTCTCTTCCCACCCTCCCCTCCATCATCAAAATATTCTTACTTGAGCTGTCCATCTCCACTCATTGTCATCTTGTATCTCTTCTTCCTTTCATGGTTAAAGTCATTGAGGAGATCTACAATAGATGTCTATATTTCTCTCATTCTCTTCCTAACCCTCTACAATCTGGCTTTTAACCTCATTATTCAAATGCAGCTGCTCTCTCCAAAGCTACCCTGATATCTCTGTTGACATCCAATCTCATATGTCCAGTTGCCCATTAGATGTTTCAAATTGACTGTCCTGTAGATGTCTTAAACTCAACACATCCAAAACTAAACTCAGTTATCTCCTCCCCCTTCCCCAACCCACTTCTCTTCTGAGCTTCCCTGTTGCTATTTGAGGCAAGCACCATCAATCTAGGTGTGTCATCCTTGTTTCTTTCCTCTCCTTCCTTGTACAACCTGTTGCCATGTCCTATTTTACCTTTATAACATCTCTCTGTGCATCTCTTTCTCTTGTCTGACACTGGCATCAGTCTGGTACAGGTGCTCATCACTTCCCACTATGTCACTGGCCCCATGGTTGGTTTTATGCTAGGGTCAATTAGAAGCACCTAGAACTTCTTGAGGAGCAGAGGGACATGGTCAGGACTGAATTTTAGGAATATCAGTTTGGGAAGAAGTTTGTGAGAAAGGACTGGAGACAGAAGAGATTGGAGGGAGGAACAACAGCCAAGAGGTTGGTATTGCAATAGTTCAGATTAGAAGTGATGAGGATCTGAATTAGGACAGGGCCACCTACCTGAATGGAGTGAGCAGGGCTGAAGTAAGAGATGCTAAGGAGGCTGAATTAGCCAGTCTTAGCAACTGATGGAACATGAAGGAAGATGAAGCAGAGGCACTGAGTGAAAGGGAAGAGTCCAGGATTCCTCCAATGTTGTAAGCCTGAATAACTGGAAAGATGAGGGTGCCCTTAATAGAAATAAGAAAATTCAGAAACAAATTCTCCATGCATCCTTGTCAGCACTAATGAGCACACCTTCTTCTTTATGCCATAGGGAGGGATACTTTACATCAAACTACAACCCCTAATTGCCAGCACCAACTGTTACTTTATCTTTATTTTAAGGTTACAGTAACAATCTCTGAGGTATTTGGCTCTTAAAGAGACAGTAACAGTCTCCATATTCTCTGTAAGACAGGCATTGAAAGTAAGCGTTACATATATTGTCTTTGCCTATTTTGACCAGCAAAATTGCCAAAGTTTAAAATGGGAAACATCTTACTAGGAGTTTTTAACCTTTAGTCCATGAACTTGTTTTAAAAATGTAAAAATATTTTGACATGTGTGTTTCAGTACAATTGGTTTCCTTTGTAAACTTATGTACTTTATTTCATGCATTTAAAAAATATTGTTCTGAGAAAGGATCACGTCCTCAGACTCAGACTTCAGATTTTCAAAGAAGTCCATGACACCAAAAACATTAAGAAGTCCTGTCTCCCACAAAAAGAAAGGCCCAGATGCAACAAAATATTGATAGTACCAAAAACTGGAAACAAGATAAATTCCCATTTGTTGAGGAATGGCTAAACAAAATGTGGCACAAGAATGGAATGGAATATTACTGTACTGCACGAAACAATGAGTATAACGACTACAGAGAAACATGGAGAGATTTCTATCAATAGATTCAAAGTGAAGTTAGAAGAACCAAGGAAACAATGTACATAATGGCTAATGAAAGGAACCACAACAAAAGCAAATAAATGAAACAATATTTTGAATGATAACAAACAAGCTTGGCCCCAGTGAAGAAATATGAGAAGACAGTACCTTCCTTTTTTACAGAGATAAGAGATCATAGGTATGAGAGATTGCATAAAACAGCATTTTTTTTTTTTTTGTTATCTGGACCATGGGCATGAGAGACTGAATATAGTAACAAACTTTTTTTTACATGTCTGTTCACTTTGAGGAACTTTATTCCTCTTTTAAAAAATTCTTTCTTATAAGAAATAACTCTGGAAGGGGAAAGGCAGAAGATACATGGGGAATGTGATTGATGTAAAAATGGAATATATAAATAAATTTTTTAAAAATGAAATAGATTTATTATGCTTAACATTTAGGAAAATCATAAATTCATTGTTTATCTTCTTCAATGGACTTAAAAGCTGTGAGATTGCAATATCAGGATGTTCCTTCAGGTTCTACTAGAGTCTCTAGACTCTAGAACAGAAGTTCTTAATCTTTTTTGTATCATGAACCCCTTTGAGAATCTAGCAAAGTCTATGAACCTGTTTTCAGAATAATGTTTTTAATGGCATAAAATAAAATACATGAGATTACAAAGGAAATCATTTGTATTGAAATGCAGTGATCAAAATATTACAAAAATAAGGTCATAGATACTCAAAATAAGTTAAGAACCTCTGCTATACAAGATTTTCAGTTGTAAAAGTCTGTGACTCTTCTGAAGTGAAAGATGGACAGCTTCTTCTACCTGGCAGACCACCTCATCTGAAGCAGAAAAGCACACTGAAGGAGAGACAGGAGGCAATATATGCCAAGTCAAACCACCACTATAACTTTGACCCCAACTCCCCTGACCCTTAGTCCAAGAGTTTTGAGAATAGCATTTGCCCCCAAACCACCAAAACCATGTCTAAAACTTTTCCCAAAATCATCATTGAAGGAAGAAGCATTGTGGAGAGGGGACCCACTTTCCTCAAGACCACCAGCATCAATTACTGACCAACTGCCACCAACAGTCATGGGGACTCCAGAGGTTGAAGCATCGCCCAGACCACTGGCTCTTCTTCCTGATTATCCCTCACAGCCATCATTGAGAGGCAACTTCTGTTAAGAAAGGGGCCAGCCATCCCCACCAACTGCCACTCTCAGGGCAGACAAGTCTTAGACTGTGTCACCACCTGAAAATGCAATTGAATGTTACCACAGGCTTAAACAGGTTTGGGGACAGCTCCATTTCACTAAAGAATTATCTATTGCAAGTTATGGGAAAGTCTTACCAGAAATGGTTTTGTCCCAGAGAAGATTTAGGAAGGATGGTATTCCATTGCAAGTCATGGAAAAGTGGAGGAAGGCTGGTTTGTAAAACGGTTCTTGGTAGTAGTGGAGTGTGGTGACCAGAATTTTCTGTGTCCTCTCTTTATTGACCCAACAGAAAGGGACCAAAAAAAAAAAACCCCAGTAAAATATAATACTGTTCCTACAATGTGAGAACTTCACTGGGCCCCTGAACAATGGCGGAACTGCATTGTTACATAGTCTGTAAAGTTAGGCAATTTGAGTTTAAATCTCAGCTTCAGCTTTATATTGCTCTGGTTCCTTGGAAGAGTCACTTGAAGGAGGGGAGGAAGAGAGGAGGTTGGACTTAGATGTTCTCTAAAAATCGCTTCCATATCCAACAGTTCTCTGATTTCCTAATTCTAAGTAAAAACACCATGACTGCATTCTCATCAAGATGGTTCCTCCAGTTTGTAGTGGGGAGACAAGATGTTCAGTGCAGGATATGGCAGAGACAAACAAAGCCACTTCCCTCTTTGTCTTAAGTTGTGAGCCTTTTGGAGGAGGGGTCAGTGTTATTCAGACCATAGCTAGTGTGACATACTGTGAACTGATTTGATATATTCTAAAGAAAAGCAAAAAATCATGCTGATGGCAAAAATATGTTTAAAGCAGAAAATAAATCAGGGTAGAATTAACAATAGGGAAATATATAAATGAGAGGATTGTTTCTGTTTGATGTGGGGATTTTCTTAGTAAGAAATAAATTGTCACCTTCTTCCCTCCCTACCACTTCCCTCAAAAAAAAAATGGCTTAAAAATGACATTTTGTCCTAAAAAGAAACTCAGTCTTGATTATCTCTAAAAAAACTTATCGGGATATTGTAATTTGGGGAAAACTCCCCTAGAGAGAACATGGTGTAATAAAACGAGCATTGACTGTACCTACTTTCAAAAGGCCTAGTTTCAAATCTAGGTTCTGACATCTATTTTCTGTGTGACCTTGGGTAAGTCACCTCCCCTGGCTTTAAACTTCCTCACCTGTAAAATGAAGAGGTTAGGTTAGAGGGTGGTCCTTTCTGGTTGTAAATTTATGATCCAAATAACAAAATACAAGCTAGACCACCTTTTTTATGTGACAACATAGCTGTCCCATTATCAATGATTCTCATACCAACTGAATTTTGTAGTTTACGTTTGTTTTTTTTTAAATCCTGAGACTTGAGACCTTCTCTTTTGTTAACTCTAACCACAATGAAATAGGTTCTGGCCAAGTGGTTAGAGGAAAAGCACGGGATTTCAGAGATAAGAATACAAAACTACCTTTTTACCCATTCAGCTACATATTGATATATGAATATGACTTTCCCCATCATACATTCACAGATATTTCCGACATCATGGAAATTATAATGCTTTAATTCAATCTGGGAGACAGAGAATGATGGGGTGTGTGAACAGTGGTGGCAGCAGCTTCATGGCTCAGTGAGCCAAGCCCTGGGCTGGGCACTGAGCAGCACAGCCTCTGGAGGCCAACATCCTTTTAGGCAACGGCTCTCTTTTCACAGGCAACAGTTTGAGTTCCTAACCTGAGGGAACAGCTTACCTCACCTCCCCATTTCGGTTTTTTCTAGCTGAAAAGTTATAATTATGAGACTGACCTACCTTAAGAGTGTCTCTGTATTGGGGGAGGCAGGAAGCTTGTAAAAAATGATTCTCAAATTTTCAAGTGCTAAATAAGGTTCTTTTCAAAGTTATTCAGGCCTGCAAAAATAATCTATTTGGCCTGCATAATTTGCATTCACTCTGCCCACACTCGCGCTGCTGCCCTAGTCCATTGCCATCTGTCTTCCACTACTCCTCAGAGAGCTAGGGTGGGAGAAAGGAGTATCTCTCTGTAGCACAAATTTCTCACAAGCACAAATCTGTGTTTGCTGAGAACGGCAAACAAGGAGGCAAAAAGAAACAGAGGTTGGAGTTATTAAAAATCTTTCTGGGATTCACTGCTTGACGTCCTGTGGGTCCCCTTAATTTTTTTTAGGCTCAGAGATGAAGGTTTATTGTTATGGCTGAACTAAGCATAAGCCTGTCCTACTTTTAGGAAAGTCAATATGTATGTGAAAATTAAAACTTACTGTGCAGATAATTCAGGAGTTGGTTATCTACATAAGAATGCATATTAAACAAATATTTGAGCCCCATATTACACAGGGATTCACTGTATTATTCCTTCGAATGAAAAGCACCCATAGTTTACTTAAAATGTGATTTACCATGTGCAAACTTGATTGTTACAGAACCTAAACTTCTCTGTGGCTCAGTTTCCTCATCTACAAAATGAGGGAATTGAAGTCAATATCTCTAAGGTCCTTAGCTGACAGATCCAACATTCTGAGTCTAAATTCTTTTAGGGATTTCTCAGTAATGTGGCTCTTCTCCTCTCCCCCACCCCTTCCAAGTAGAAACCAGGCACTTCTTCTCTGTCATTCCCTCAGTGGAGATCTCCAGTTTCCCTGATAAGCCACAGACACATGAGGTTTTAAAACATAAAATGGTTTTATTTAAACATGAAAGATCAGACAGATTTGCATCTGATAGGTCACTTTCTTATAGGGTCCTTTAGAGTCCCTATGGGTTACCGTAAGTATTGCCTTGAATGAGGCCTCACTATTTCTGTCTCCTGTCAGGCATCACGGTCCTGTTCACTGCTGTTTCTGTGTTCAGTCTGACTTCCTGCTCCATGATTTTTGGCTCTCCTCCCTAGGATTGAGCTCTCGAGCAGCCAAAATAGAGAAGGATCACACTGGAATCCTGGATGACAGTATTATAACTCTTTCATGACTCAGAATGCCTGCAAGCTATTACCATCTATTGTCCCACAACTTGACACTCCATATAAAACAGGGCCTCTTAACCTTTTATTAATTGTCAGCCTGGTGAAACCCATGAACCTTTCTCAGAATAATTTACTCCAATATACAGAATGTAATGGACAGACTTGTAAAGGAAACCACTTCTAGTGAAATAAAGATGTATTTTTTTTCTCATTTTAAATTACTGAAATCTATCCAAGGATCCCAGGCCCTATCACTTCGTACCCGTACTATTAGAATAACCTGCCAATTGATCTCCCTCCCTGCCTCAAGTCTCTCTCCACTCCAGTCCATCCTGTGCTAAAGTATCAAATTAATCTTCCCAAAGTGAAGATCTAACCATCTTACACACACATACACACCACGAACTGTTCCTCTCCCCACCCCCCCATTCAGTAAACTCGAGCTTGCAATTTACCTCATCCTACTTTTCCAGTATACTGACTCCCTTTCACATACTCTTCAGTTCAGAGACACTGGCTTCCTTGCTGTTCTATCTTCCAACTCTGCATTTTCACTGTCTGCCCCACCACCCGCATGACTGGTATTCCATTCCCTCGCTCCTCCTTCTCCTTCCCTTCCCTTCCCTTCTCTTCCCATCCTTTTTCTCTTCTTTCCTTTCCCTTCCCTTCTCCTTCCTTCCTTCCTCCTCCTTCCTTTCTCTTCCTCCTTGTAATTTGCAATTCTATAATTCTGATTTAAATGTAGTGGTTTTGTCCAATTCAAGCGTTCTGTATAAGAACTGCAGAATTATAGTGTGTGTAGGGGTGTGTGTGTGTGTGTGCAAGTATGTATGTGTGCATGTATGTGTGCATGTGTATGTATGTGTGGGTGTAAGCTTTCATGAATGTGTATTTTGAAAATATTGCCTCTGTCTTTATGTCTCCCATTTCTGCTTTGATTTGCCACACCCTCACTCCAAGTTCATGCTATGTTTTCTTCTCAGTCTTCTTTTGGTACACTTCCAGAAGACACAGGGATCACCGGTCTATTTGTACTTTGACAGTTCTTCTAAGCAAAGAACAGGAAAAAAGTGACTGAGGGCCATGACAAAATGCAATTTTCTAGTAATGTCGTCACAAAAAACCCATTCTGAATTATAAAATGTACTGAAGTGAAACAAAGGAGATTTTCAAAGCTATAGTGACCTGTGAACTAACTAGGACTAAGAGAAACAAATTCATCAACATAATTATAAATGTTTATAACATTTTAGATAGAGAAAATTGTTAATGTACAATAGATCTCTTCACTGCAATTATTTGTTTTACATGATTTTTCACTGAGTTTCAAGATTGTGACACACATTCTCTCATTTTTCCTTAAGAAACTACATATCCCATGAGATAGGAAGCACATGTGACCAAGAACCGACTCTCCCATGTCCTGCCTTGATTCTAGTCCATAGGGTTTGTTGTTTTGGGGGTTGTTATTCTAAACTTAACAAATACCAAATAAATTAATACTATCCCATACATAGTAAAATAGAAAAGATTGTACATGTAACTGTCTCTGCAATGGAGGCTTGATTTGTTGTTAATATAATAAATAATATTATAAATTAAACATGTAACTTTCATTGTTCCACTTGTCTGTGATTCTTTCTGGTCTTCCTTCTCTTATCTCCTGTGCATTCAAAAAAATCTTTAGTGCCTCTCTCTCTCTTTCTCTTTCTCCCTCTCCCCACCTCTCTCTCTCTTGCTCTCTCTCTCTTCCCTCCTCCTTCCTCTTCCCCTCCTCTTTCTCCTTCTCCTCCTCCTCCTCTTTCCTTTCTTCTAACATTGCCAATGTCCAAAGACGTATTTCTTTTACTCTGTATCTTGAGTCTCCCACCTTTGTGTCAGGAGGTAGGCAACTCACTTCATCATAGTTTCTCTGGAACTGTGGTTGGGCACGTTGCTGTTCAGACTTCTTAAGTCTGTCAAGGCTATTTTTCTTTACAACCTCAATTTCTAAAATAAAATAAAAATTTTTTAATGAATAAAATAAATTTTTTGTTTCCTCCCCTCCTTCTTGAAAAAAGAAAGAAAAACAAAATCCTAGTGACAAATATGCATAGTCAAAGCAAAACAAATTCCCAAATTGGCTACAGTCTAAAAATATATGTTTCAATCTCCTTTGAGTCTATCACCTCTCTCAGAAAATGGGAAGCATGTTTCATCACTAGTTCTCTGTAGTTGTGATTGGTCATTGCTCTGATCAGAGTTTTTAAGTCTTTCAGTGTTGTTTATCTTTACTGTGTTATTGTACAGATTGTTTGCTCACTTCTTCCTGCATCAGTTTTACAAGTTTCCTCAGGGTTCTCTCAACTTTTTTTTCATCATTCCTTATAGTTCAGAATATTGCATTATATCTATATACCACATTTTGTTTATGGCTAATGTTATGATGGTTAATGAGTTTTCAGTGAGGTGTAAATCAGGCAAATTCCCAGACCACTGAAGCATATTTATCTTCTTCTCTTGGATGAATTTCTTACACTTTCATGGTTTGTGGGGCATGGTACATGACTGTGTATGAGTATAAAAATCTCCATTTGGTAATTTCTGTAATTCTGGAACAGTTTTCCTTCTCACTTCGTTAATCTCGTTCTCAGCTGACAAAGAATTAATTAACAGAGGAGAAACCAGTTTAATCCAGGGTCATCTGGGTCAAGGTTAGGTGTTCTGAATCAGTCTAGTGTCTGGAGAAGTATATACACACACGACCATTGCTGTCACAAAACGAGAACATATCAAATTTATGACATGTTCAAAGTAATTGACACAATATTATACTCACAGCATTTTTGGCCTAAAAAAGTAGAGGGGAATTTTGAAAGAATTTAGAAAGATTAAAAAAAAAGGTTTTAAAAGAAACCTCATTAGGATTATAGATGTAGAGCTGGAAGGGATCTCAGAGGCCATTAAACCAATATTTTCATTTTACAAGCAAGAGAACTGACCAAGGGAGCCCAAGTAACCTGCCCAGTGTCACGGAAGTAGTAAGTGACAAGGTAGGTTGTCTAGACTTCAAATTCACCACTCTGTCCCCTACAGAAAGTACATTATACATTGTTGGTAGACTCCTTCTTTCTTTCTTTCCTTCCTTCCCTCTTCTCTCTTTCTTTTTGTTTGTCTTTTCTCAGTTGATAGAAGGAATGGGAGAAAGAAAAATGAGTAGTCTATAATAGGAAAACAAGAAATAAAGTGTGTTAAATAGCCTGAGACAGACCTTTGTTTTAAGGTCTCGGCTATCCTCTTAATTTTGTTTGTTTGACTATATTGTAATTTCTAGAGCTTGACTTTTCTGTTCTACAAAGACTACAAAATATCACAGGTGTATAATGAAATGATACAATAGCTATAATACCTATTTTTTAATTGTTCTTGCAAATGATTCTATGGATAAACATCTGTCTTATGAAGAGGAGTATGGCATTCACTCAGTTCCCGGTTACAGTATGTCTGATGGGTGGGCAAAAGAACAACCGAGAGAATCCAGAGGCTAAGGTGACTTTGCAGCTGGGATGGCCCCATTGCTGCTCAAGACAGAGAATGTGATCCAATGAAAAGAAAATCTGAACAATCACCAGTTTGCTTTGAATGTATCCCAGCCACGACTGTGCTGCCCAAGGGGAAGAATACAGTAGTGTCTTCCCTGGCGCTGAATCTGTGGCTTTATTTAGCATTTGGACAAGCAGTACAGGCAGCTGCATCTCCTCAATGCATGCTTTCTAGTTCTTGAGTGGGTTGAGCACTGTTGCTGGGAGCTGGCAGACTGGATGAACACTGGACATGGGGGAAGGGAGGAAACTGGGCTGCTCCTGGGATCCCAGACCTTCCAATTCCCTGACAGGTGCTACGGAACAAGGAGCAAAGACCACCCCCACCCCCACCCCCTTCCCCATACTCCCAGGCCTGGAGGTAATGCCTGATACTTGTTTCTTTTGGGGTCATGTTTTTATTCCAGAACAAAGGACCTTGGCAGAGTCAATGCTAGCCTGGGATTTACCCTATTTTTGTCTTGAATCTCATGGAGAAAGTGACAGCAAAGACCCTGACCTTGCTTAATTACATAGCTACCAGGGTAGAATTGGCATTAGTTCAACTCTGTAAATACTTTTTCTAAATGATTTATTAGATTGGACAGAACAAGTCGAAGGTTCCCCGCAGTTGAAGAGATCTAATTTCTTCTCTAGGCATTTGTAGGATTTAGAGCTGGAAGGAATTTAAGGGAATGGATCCTTGAGTTCAAATCTGTCATTTGAATCCTAAACTCAGAGAGAGGAAATGACTTGTCAGCAGTTACATATTTATATATATATATAGGTTGTTAAGAATCAGAGCCAGGATTTGAACTCAGGTTTTCTGACACAAAAAGGGTTCTTTCTACTAAACAATTCTCTTGACTTTTGTTAATTTGATAGGTCTTGCTTAGTCTGTCATTAATAATATATGTTTGGTACTGTGTCAGCTGGCTGCTGCAGCTCAGGGTTATTCAATAAGATAAAATTTAGCTTTAAGGGATCAGGTATGGATGAATGTGCAGAATAAGGTAAGAAATTGTACACATGCATACAGCCACCACAACCGAAGCTAGAGAAATTTGTATGTTGGCTGGCTATACGAAGAATGGGAATGAAATGCTTTTCTTTGCTCTCAAAAAAAATGCCCAATCCAACATCAGGGAAGTTTTCTCTACTATATACAATTTCCAGAAAGCTGTTGACTTAGAAAAACAAGGAAAGTTATCTAACATCCACGACATTTTCAAAGCATTGTTAGCTCTTTTCCCACAATATGCTTTTCTCTTGACTATTAAAATCTACATTAGTGTCATCCCCACTTCAGAATGTTACCTTACGTGCTATGTTGGATCAGGAGCAGAGGATATGGGTTTACATCCTGGTGCTATTTATTCCTTATTGCCTCTGAGACTCAGTTTTTTCATCTCTAAGATAAGATTAGATGATCTCTGAGGTCCCTTTCAGCTTGAAATACTATTGATATGATGAATTCCTCACATTTGAATCCTAGAGCTAAAAAGACCTCAAAGATCAATTTCCTCTTTTTTCATGTAAAATGGTTTTAAAGGGCTCTTTATAAGTTCTATCTCCTACTGTCATCATCATCATCAAATTTGCTCTTCTTAACTGTTTGGATGTAATTCAGACAAAAACAGTCTTGGGGCAAAGTGTTATCTTGCGTGTTTTAAAATATGTAATAGTTTGGGGACTATTGCACAACTGTATATAATAGCTTCTTTTTGTAACTGAATGAAAGTATTAGTATGTAAATTTATCTTCCATAGATTCATGGAATGTACCTTTGGGACAACCTCAGCAGCGTGAAGGACTATAGAGATGAGAGGTAGCTCATCCTATTCCTATAGGGTTTTGACTTCATCTGCTAGGTCACTTGAAAGAGTTTCATTCTACATAGCCTGAAGATTATGTGGTCAGTTTGGCAACATCTATTGAATGTAATATTCTTAAGATTTTTATAGATCACCATTATAACTTGGTAATTGTGAGCAGCACATTTGTCTGAATTAATGTTCCCATTCAGGTAGAATTTCTTTGTTAGGTTCTCAAGGCCGTTTTGAGTATGGAGATTTGTCATCTCTTAGTTTATGAAAGATAACTTCTGTTGTATAATTCTACTTACCAGGCTGATCTGCTAAAGCTAGCTCATACCAGGGAGAGTCAATTGTTAAATTTTCAGTATGAATATTTACATCTTGGATATCCACAGATACTATAAAGCAGGGCTTGATTTGGGAAGGGCAGGAAAAAAAGATAAGAGAAAAAATTTACTACATAAATTATATGTATATGTAAATGGAATAGCAAATTGTACATAATAGATTTTCAGTTTCATGTGTAATCTTTTTTTTATTATACCATATCATGGAAATTCTTTTATTCCATAAATTTTAAAAAAAGAAAGTGATGGAGAAAATGGCAATAATGCAAATTAAACTTAAAAAATGAAACCTGAATTCATTATTCCCCCCTAGAGAGAAAGCTGTTAATCATTTACCAGCATGTTCCTTGCTACCAGTTTATGCCTTGCTAGCTAGGTATTAGATGCTAAATTTTCACAACCTTCAATGGCACAATTTACTTCCTTATGTAATGGGTGACTGGCTACTGACCAGAGGGAGAGTGGGGTAGTGGGAGTTGGGCAGTCCTTGAAGTAGGGGCAGATATTCTCTGCCTATTTCTAATCCAATCATAGGTAGAGGTTTGAGAAGCCCACTTTCAACTCTAAGTGACTTAGGAGTTGGTACGTTGTCTTCTGGTTGACTAAGGAGCAGGAAAGACAGATGACTCCTAAGTTGCCCATAGAATGATCCACTCCTTCATGGATCTCTTTTGCTTTTTTCTTTCCTAGGGGCTGCTGATGAGAAGCTACTGTGAACTGCTAGGTAGGGGAGCAGAATCAAGCTACCTTACCCCACCAACCTCTGCACGTCCAGGAGCAGCACATGGCATTCCTGGTTTTTTCCTCTGATGGTAGCTGAATGAATATCTGGAGACAAAACTGACCAGGCCACAACCTCATGAATTTTTAATGGTAAGAAGAGTTATCAAAGGTCACTCCAATAATCAGAGTCAGTAGCAGTAGCCAATGACAGAGGAAATGTATAGATGGATGTAGAAAGTCAATACACTGATGATAGCAGCAGCTTCCCTGAAGCTGCTTGAAGTGATAGGACTCCCTTCATTGTTGTTGCTGTTGTTGTGTTCATCCTTCGTTGCCTGAAGAAGATTTGCCATCAGAGAAATGATGACGTGACTTGCACATGACTTTGCTTTGAGTGAGGGAGGGCTGTGCAAGGTCAACAGCCTCACTTCTCCTCTAGAGCCATCTGAATCCGGTGCCCTGATATTCATCAGGATGACTGGAGATGACCCAGGATGCACTAGGAGACCTTGGCCCCTTTAGACCAAGGTCTATGCAGGTACTCACTTAGGGTAAGGTAACACCCATTCCTTGAACAGGCCTGTTTAAGAAGTAACCAGGATCTGGTCACTGGATTCAGATGGCTCACTTCTCACTGAGAAGTGAGGCTGGTGACCTTGCACAGTCTGATAGGACTAAGTATGATCTCCAGAAAGGCCATGACCCTTGGTGTCCTGAAAATAAGCATGTCTAAAGGGAATCATGAGTATTCAACAAAGGGAGGACCCTTAGGGCACCCCTCAGCTTCCCATGCTCTCTACATACATCTGAGTACCATTTTTTTTAATGTCTGAACTCATGCTTCTTAGGGTCTTTATATGGACAAGAGAGTAAGTTCTTATTTGGGGTAATTGTTTTGAATCAATTTCTTTTAAAAAAAGTTTTATTTTTTTTCCCAGTTACATACAAAGATAATTTTTTGCATTCATTAAAAAAAAATAAGTTCCAAATTTTTTCTCTCCCTCTCTCAGCTTTTTCCTCCCTAAGACAGTAAACAATTCAATATAGGTTATATATATATATATATATATATATATATATATATATATATGTTTGATCATGCAAAATATATTATCATATTAGCTGTGAAAGAAGATGCAGATCTAAAGAGAAAAAAATTACAGAAAGTGAAAATGCTTTGATTTTCATTTAGATTCTGAGAGTTCTTTCTCTGGAGAGGGATAACATGGTCTATCATGAGTCCTTTGGAATTGTCTTGGTAATACTAAGAATAGATAGCGAAGTCACTCCAAGCTGATCCTTGTTACAATGTTGCCATTATCATGTACAATGTTTTCCTGGTTCTGCTCACTTCACTCAGCATCAGTTCATGTAAGTCTTTCCGGGTTTTTCTGCAATCATTTTGCTTTTCATTTCTTATACCAGTATTGCATTGCAAGCATATATCACAACTCGTTCAGCCACTCTCCAACTGATAGGCATGCCCTCTATTTCCAGTTCTTTACCACTGCAAAAGGAGCTACTATAGATATTTTTGTATTTTTTAAAAAGTCTCTTTAGGATACAGACCTGATGTATCAAAAGGTATGGATGTTTTACAGTCCTTTGGGCATAGTTCCAGATCGCTCTCCAGAACGGGGGGATCAGTTCGCAATTCCAGCAGCAGTGCGTTAGTGTCCCAGTTTTCCCTTTCCCCTCCAATATTTATTTTGCTGCTCTCTGTCGTATGAGCCGATCTGATCGGTGTCGGGCGGCACCTCAGCATTGTTTTAATCCACATTTCTCTAATCGACAATGATTTGAAGCGTTCTTTCACATGCTTGTAGATGTCTTCGTGAACCTACTACTCTTGTCTTACCTGTCAGTAAAGTCCTTTTGAAAAAGCTAATCCATGTCAGCTGACTGATAATGTAGAATACAACATATGTAGGCTGAGGAATTGCAATGTTAGACATTATCCCCTCTCAGGGTTACTCTTAAAATGATGAGAGTAGCAGAAGTCAGCCACCCTCTGGGGAGCCAACCCAGCACCACATTGAGCGTTGGAAAGCACCCAGATCCTGTGCAATGCTTGTGTAATCTGAACTGCTGAAAAAAGGAGGGTCTCCTTGAGGATAACACTTCTGTAACTTCCAGTGGCAATGACCTGATCCGGAATTGCTATGATGAATTCCTCTTTTTCTGTAAACAAGTCCACATGACTCAGCCACTTGTTTCTTGTTGGCTGAGTTCATGCTGATGTCGTCCATAGAAGGAGGGCCTTTTCCAAATTATGGGAATTCTTGACGATCATATCAAGGTCAACAACACTCATTTATTAAGTTCCTGCCACATGCTAGCCACTGTGTTAGATTTGGAGGAGACAACAATGATCACCGAAACAGTCCTTGATTTCAAGGAACTTATGTTCTACAGGGGAAGACACATATATAAGTATATACAAAATATACACTCAAAATCAATAGAGGTCATTTGGTGAGGAGGCGCTAGCGGCTACTAGGATCAGCAAAGGCTGACTATATGTGGGAGATGGTGCTTGAGGGGAGCTTTGAAGAAAACCAGAACTTTTAAAAGGTGGAGATAAGGAGAGAATATATTTCAAGCATGGGGGGATGGGGTGGGTGGTCAACCTGCTTAAAGGCACAAACATAGGTGGGGAGAATGTTGTGTATTAAGATAACTAATTAGAGCAATTTGGCCATAATATAGTTTGTGAAGGAGGGGTTAAATAGGGTTAAAAAGATACTTGAGGTCAGGTAGTGAAGGGGTTCAAATACCAAACAGAGAAGTTATATTTGGTGCTAAGAGGTAATAGGGAGGCAGCGGGATTACTGGTCAGGGCGGAGACATAGTCAGACTTGTGCTTTAGGGATTTCATTGGAGTCACTGTGTGTGTGACCAGCATGAGCATGTGAGGCCCTCTAAATTCCCAAGGGCTACCTGAAGTGGACTGAACTGTAACTGGGAAATGGTGAGATAAATAAAATGCAGCAAAACACAGATAGTATTACATTTAGAATTAAGGCCGTATGCAGCCCGCAGGAATGCTTACCTATGGATTAGTGGTCCCTGTTTCCATTTGATTTGGACACCCTTGCTTTAGGGGGATGGATTAGGGAGGGTAGAAATTTGAGGAAGACAGACCAGTTAGGAGGTTATTGTATAGTACAGGTGAGAGGTAACGAGGGCCTGAATTAGGGTAGTTATGATGTGATGGAGAGAAGAGGGTGATAGCAAGAGATGTTTTATTGTTCAGTCATTTTTCAGTCATGTCCAACTCTTTGTAACCCCATTTGGGGTTTTCTTGGCAAAGATACAGGAGTGGTTTGCCACTTCCTTCTCCAGCTCATTTTACAGATGAGAAAACTCAGGCAAACAAGGTTAAGTGACTTGCCCAGGGTCACATAGCTAGGAAGTGTGTGGTCAGATTTGAACTCAGGAAGATGAGTCTTCCTGACTCCAGACCTGGCACTCTATCCATTGCACCACCTGGCTGCCTCAAGAGATGCTAAGGAGGGAGTATTGAAAAGATTTTGCAGCCAATTGGATATATATGTAGTGAGGAGGAGCTAAGGAGTCAAGAATTACTTTATAGTGGTGGCTTTGGTTGAATGGAAAGAAGGTGGTGACTTCAGTTAAAATCATGAATTTCAGATGAGCAATGTGTTAGGAAGGAAAAAGTCAGAAATGGGACACAAAGTCCAAGATGCCTGCCTCCATCATTCCATTGGCTTAGTGAGAATGACGTCTACTTGCCATGAACATGTTTTATTTCTACCACAAATGCAATTTTCCTGACAACAAGGCAGTAGGGCAGAGAGATGATGATGAACATGAGGAACAAGAATGAGAGCCCCAAAGCTCTATTTTATTTCTTCAGAAATCTCAGCATTTGCGCATATGCTCATTTACATAGTGACAGCTGTCTTAATTAGAATGAAACATTTATTTAAAAACTCATCACATGGATGTGAGGTAAACCATGATCCTTCCAAGATCATGAAACTGAAAGGTTGAGAGAAAATTATATCCTGAAAACTTTGTTAAAAGTTCTTGACTACCAATTCCTTAACCAAATGTCCTTGTACACACACATTACTTACTCTCTCAACCTCAGTCTTCTTGTCTGTAGATGAATATAATATGTGTAACACTGGCCTTACAAGCATCATATGAGAAAGCAGCCATAAATGATCCCTAAATGTAAGTCACTTTGAGATTTCTTATTTCAGTGGAAGTGTGAGTTCACTGATGTGCGTAGGACTTCCAGCAGTGTGAATCACACAGCTCAGTATCTTCTCATCCTTTTCTTCTCTTGACCACTTCCTCTCATAATTCCTTTCCGGAGAGCCTTCCTTTAAATCTCTTTTTGTTGTCCAGTCATTTTAAGTCATGTCTGACTCTTCATGAACCCATCTGGGATTTTCTTAGCAAAGATACTGGAGTGGTTTGCCACTTCCTTCTCCAGTTAACTTTACAAATGAGGAAACTGAGGCAAACAGGTTTAAGTGACTTGTCCAGAGTCACACAGCTAATAGGAGTCTGAGGCCAAATTTGATCTCAGATCTTCCTGACTCTATGTCTCACCTTAATGGTATTGATCCCTACTGCATCTGGTGAGCAAAAGGGTCAAGGGGATAGCTAAGCAGAGTTTAGTTTTCCTATTATAGATTAGCCTAAAACCAATTTATGGTAGAAAAATTTGACATACTGAAGTAGGTGGAAAAACTAGTCCAACAGTCCCAGGTGTGGGATGCATAAGAAAGACCATACAGAGGTCTAAAAAAAAGGAGTTTTTACGAGGCCACAATCTGCTCTGCTTGTTTGACTGACTTTTTAAGAATGCCCAGACCAGGATTAATCAATCACACGAAACACTTGATAAATATGATTTGATGGTGGTTATGATGAAAAATGCCAAATAGATGAGCCAAATGGGGCAAAAAGTGAAAGCATACTGGGCATTTAGAAAGGCATGAGACCAAACTTCCTTTAGGGTTGAAAAAAATGCTAATTTTTTTTGTCTCCTCTTTCCTCCCACCCTGTTGACCTTTCTCATTTCTATAGCTGCTCCACCTGAATTTCCAGTTTGAGGGAGCCCTCCTCCCTTTGCCCCTCTGGAGTACTTTGTGAAAAGGTGGATGAGGAGACAGAATTCAATGCAAGGTGGGGCCCCCAACCTGGCTTCCAAACTTCTGGTACTCTGCTATACTAACCCTTGTGGGCAACTTGATGGTTGTCTTTGTGAAGCCCATAAAACCTCCCACCTCTCTTTTCCCAAACTATTGCTCAGGCCCAATCTTAACTACAGGTGAAATAGGCAATAAAAACAGAGGGCAACTGACATCATGTGGTTTTGAAGTGAGGCCTTCTTCTCCGTCCGCTCACTCCCACCCCAAGCACTATCACCACTGCCACTCAGTACCTCTCCTTGAAATTCCACAGAGAGTCGTTCTTCTGGGTAAAAGTTAGACAGCTACTTCTAGGAGTAAAAGATGAAATCCTCTCCTATATCTTAGTATGAATATCTTTACCAGATGCTTTCCTAGAAAGCAAGTTGAGGAAAGAGTACAAAGTGTGAGAGTATTGGATCTACTCCCCTCCCTCCTTCCTGTTCTCTAGTGACGTGCCAGGGCGACAATAGCAAGGAAAAGAAAGTGACGGTAAAAGAGAATCGAGATTGCACAGGGAAGGAACCATGAGGAACCTCACCTCATGGACAACTTTGCCAAGAATACGCCTACCCAGCACCATCATATGAGATCCTTCATTAGCTGGAACAAAAAAACCCAAACAGATAAACAGACCAAAAGACCTAAAACCTTCTAGATGGAGAGCCTCACATGCAAGAGTTCCCTAAGCAAGGACTTGGATGAATGATTGCATTTCAGACGTCTGTCTCTCTCTGATCCTCTGTTTCTCTGACTTTTTCTCTCTCTCTCTCTCAGAGTTGGAATATATGGTGAATTTGAAGCCTCCATACATATCATTCCATTCTTAAGGTGAAATGTTCCAGTTCTCTCTTGGCTTTCTCTTCTGGAGATGACATCCTGGCATTCAGAATTTGTCTTTCTTGTGCTCTAAAATCCTGTCCAAAAATATAAATTCACTAACATAATTGCTTTGGATGCTAATGGATGAAAATTGTTAATGATCAGTGTTTTTTAGCTACTTGTTTGATTATGTGAAAAGGAATTATTAATTTATTGTTATTGAAATGGAATGCAATTTTCATCTTTTATGAGAGTGCTTTTTTGTGGTATGGGTAATTATCTCTGTGAAAAGGAATTAGAATTTTGGAATGGGTAAAAAATAGGTAATTTCTACAACAGCATTGGGAATCTATACCTAGAGAATTTTTTTTTCACTTGTAAGAATCTTTTTAAAACCTAAGATAAGACTTGCACCTGAAAAAAAACATAACTTTTGTGGCTGTCTGTAGTCTGAAGAAAACCAGGACTTTTAGGCCCTTCAGGAATTTTTTATGTGAATAAGCACCTTGGGAACAAAGCCAGTTGTATGTGCTACAACCCTAACTCATTTCAGGGCTTCCCAAGAGTTATGATTTCGTTGAGATGGGCATTCCGGCCACCTGTGCAGATTCCAACCCTCCATTTCTAAGTAGATATTCTTTGTGACATATCATGGCCACAAATCTTCACCACTCAGTGGCCAAACTTGGAATAATAAATGGCTGAATTTAGAGTGTGGAAGCTCAAGTACAAGACTTGTTTTATATGTTTTTTTCCTCCCACAGTTCCTGGACAAATGCTCAGCAAATGATGCATTGATGAGTTGAAACTTGTAATACTCTCCTTGAATGCTCTGCCCATCCCTCAACCCTCAAGCCCCCTTGCATGTTACAATGGCCTCCTAACTGGCTTCCCTTTCCTCTCCTCTATCTTCCACTCAGTTGCCAAAAAGATATTTCTAAAGCAAAGGTCTTCTAACATGTCACCACTCCTGTGCTCAATAAATTGCAGTGGTTCCTTAAGACCTCTGTGATGAAGTCCCATCTCTTTTTGCACATAGAGCCCTTTATCACAGGTATATAATCTATCTTTCCAGCTTTATTACACATTGTCTTCTCGCTGTTCCTCACATCTTTATCCTGTCTCTGTAACATTACACAAACTATTCCCTGTGCCCACCTCAGCTCTGCCTCCTAGCATCTCAAGCTCCTTTCAAAGATGAACTGAAATAGCACCTCCTATGTGAGGCCTTTCCTGATCTAGGCAACTGCTGGTGCCTCCCCCATACCTCTGCCCCAGCCAAATTTGCTGTTGTGGTTTAATAGTTTTCAGTCATGTCTGACTCTTTGTGACCCCTTTAGGACTTTTCTTGGCAAAGATACTGGAATGGTTTGCCATTTCCTTCTTTAGCTCATTTTTACAGATGAGGAAACTGAGGCAAAAAGAGTTAAGTGATTTGCCCAAGGTCACACATGTAGTAAGTGTCTGAGGCCAGATTTGAACTTTAGGCCTGGTACTCTATCCACTAAGTCACCTAGTTGCTCCCCCCAATCAAATAACCTTGTACTTAATATGCATATATAAGTTTATCTTTTTATTTATGTACAGATTACACCTCTACCACCTCCACACTTCCCTATAAAATACAAACTCATTGGGGGAGGAATTGATTTGTTAAAAAAAAATCTCTGTATCCCCAGTGCCTAGCACAGTGTCTACTACATAATAGACTCTTAATAAATGCTTATTAATTAATTGATTGAGTTGTGAGGCTGATCCTTGAAGGACAAACACTTAGTCTATTATCAGGCTCATATTTGAAGTCTTCCTGGCATGGTAGGGCCTGCCAGGGCTTGCTGGCACTCTGTCAGCATGGTTCCCAGGAACCTGGAGTCCTGTCCACATTATAATGACAAATCTAACTTGGACTTTGGTGGAGGCATATCTCTTGTACCTGGCACAAAAGAAGGAATGAATGAGTCAGTCCATATTATCAAGGACCATATGTTTTCCCTCCCTCAAATTGTGAAACTTTTGGGGAAATTGTTTTTATTATTCTGCATTTTAAGGAAAGATAATTTAGATGATGAGATTGTTCTACATCCATAATCTTTTTTAGAAAGTTTCAGTTTGTGTAGTCGTTCTGTCTTGTGTCCTGTTTTTTGAAGTTTTGAATTTCCCATGCATTGAATTTAAAATTGAACAAAAACCCAAACTGGTCGGTGTTTGGTGTGTATTCTCTTCTACTTAAAGACTTTACGTTTACATTTAAATACTCTGTGTCTTGGAGCATCTGTATCTCAGAAGAATCAGAATTGTAGATGACCCAACGGCAATGGAAAAGTGCCTGGCATCCTTAGTGTTACTGAGAGTGATGTGCAAGAGAAATGATATAAAGAACTTTCTCAAGGACGTATATAACTAACAAAGTAGGAGAGCGAGGCATATGATGAGGATGAAGGACCAGAATAGGAATAAAGAATAGGAAACCATAACCTAGGACTACAGGTAGGGCTTGGAGATGAACTAGTCTAAGACTTTCATTTTGCAGGTGACAATACTGATTTTAAGAGTGGAATATCCCAATGAGCATAGGGTAGATTTCAACTCAAGCAAACAACTATTTGTTGAATACTTCTCCAGGGTCTGTGAGGGTCACAAAAGAAATAGCAAAGTCACTGACCTCAAGAAATTTACAGATGAGTTGGGGGTTTCTCAGTAGATTTGTAGGACTGACCTATCATTGGTGGCATCACTGTACCGTATCAAAACAAAGAGTCTAAAAGAGCAAGAGAAAAACATTTGTCACAAGGGTGAGTTTGGTATAGAAGAAAGAATTAGAAATTCTCATAATGTAGAAAGACCCCCTTCCAAAGATACCACCTCAATTCATCTTATATATGGCCTTCCCTCCCCTCTTCCACTTAAAAAGAGCCCCTGACAGGATAAAGCTTCATCATGGCATCCACCCTTTTCTATTGTCTGTCCAAAATGTTAACCTTTCCAAACATATTGCTAGGTGCCAAGGTAATTTGGCATCCAGAATTTGTCAAGCCTACTCTTAAATTTCTTCTAAAATAAATCTAGTTGGGGAGACAATGCATACACCTTTGAAACAATTAGAGAAAGAAACCATCCACAACTGTATTAAATTGTGCAGTACAGAGAACAAACTCATCCATATGTATATCATAGAATCTCCAAGCTGGAGTGACTCTCCAGAACCATGTAGCTGAACCCAAATTTGAGCAAGCACAGGTTATCTAGCCTCCATCTGAATATCTCTCGATGGGTCATTTACTCCCTTTGGAAGAAGTTCATTCTGCTTTATGGCAGAGGAAACACTAATGCTCTGTAACTTCGTTTACTGTTCCTCGTTTTCCTTCTGGAATCAAACATAATATATCTATTTCCTCTTCACATGGTAACAGGACCCTAACATGTTTTTACAGATCTTTTCATACTATGGTTTCGTGTGCTCCATCATTAGCCTGACTACCTTTATCTGGACCAGCTTTGGTTTGTCTGTTTCCTTCCTAAAAAGCAGGATCCAGAACTGGAACACAATGCCCCATATGTGATCTAACTAGATCAAAGTACAGTGGGACCATGACCTCCCTCTTTTTGAATATTGTCCATCGATGAATCCTGAGACTGCTTTAGCTTCTGTTAGCTGCCATGGCAAACTCTTGACTGCCATTGACCTTGTGTCTTTGACATGAATTAATAGAGTTATAGATTTATACCTGGAAGAGGCCTCAGATATCACTTAGCCAAATCCTTTCATTACAGAGAGAACTATTGTCTAGACATCTCTTTTGTTACCCTATACTTCTTTAGTTGGCTTTTTTAAACACTGAGGTGTAGGAATTAGACAGAAAGCCTGGTGTAGTAGATAGAGGGCTGGCCTTTGAATTGGGAAGCCTGAGGCTCAAAGGTTGCTTATGATAGACACTAGTTGTGTGACCATGGACAGTCCCAGCTCCTCAGTGCAATCCAGCAAACTCTTCAGTATTCTTAAGTTATAGAAAACTCACAGATCTGCTTTGGTAGACATCTAGAGTTCCCTACACTGATGAGATTATAGTTTCAAACCATGAAAAATTTCAGAATTGACATTAATTCAATTTAATTTCATTAAATTTTGTCTTCATTCAGCCTAATAATGGGTTGAAATCTTATGGCATCTTACTATCTAGTGTATTAACTGTCCCTCCCATTTGTGCCATTTGTGTATTCAATAAGTCTACTATCTATGCCTTCATCCAAATCATTGATAAAACATGTAATTTAATTTAACAAGTATTTAAACAAGTGTGTTTACTTAGTGCTTACTAAGATCATGGGATTTAGAATTGAGGGGGTCTTAGAATTATTTCATCCCAAATCCTTGTTTTCAAATTACATTTTATTTTTTAAAGAATTTTTCTTTCTCTCCTACTCTGTCCCCCACCGCCAACCCCTAGCCTCCCCCAAAAAAAGAAGAAAAGAAAAGAAAAGAAGTCCTAATGGAACATGGCTTATAGTTAGGCAAAGCAAATTCTTTCATTGGCTAAGTCAAAAAGATCTGTCTCATTCTGAGTTTTATGTCCATCACTTCTCTACCAGGAGATGGGTAGCATGTTTATCTTTGGTCCTCTGGAATCATGACTTGTCATTACATTGATCAGAGTTCTCAAATCTTTCAAGATTATTTTCCCTTGTTATTTTCATATGTATTATGCTTTTGGTTCTTCTTCACTTTGCATCAGTTCATATGAATCTTCTCAGTTTTCTCTGAAACTTCATTGTGTAATTTTTTTAATATCATAACAACATCCTATTATATCCACGTGCCACAATTTGTTTAGTCATTCCCCAATAGGTAGGCATACCCTTCATTTCCAGTTTTTTGCTATGATAAAAAGTGGTTTAAATACTTTTGTGCATATGTATCTTTTTCCTCTTCTTTGGTCCCTTTGTGGGTAGAGGCCTACTCCTCGTATCACTGGGTCAAAAGGTACATGAAGTTAAATGGCTTTTGAAGTGTGGCTTTCCAGAACAGTTGGACCCCTTTCCAACCCCACCAAGAATACATTAAATGTATTTTCACAGTTTCTCCAGAAGTTGTTACTATCTTCACCAAAGAATGATAATGATAGCTGACATTTACATATCTCTTACAATGTGCCTGGCATTGTGTTAAGTGCTTTATGGTTACTCCTTTGATCCTCATAACAATCCTGAAGGGTAGGTGCTATTTTACACATGAGTTAGCTGAGGCAAACAGGGGTTAAATGACTCACCTAGGGTCAGAGATTGGATTTGAACTCAGGCTTTCTTGATTCCAGGCCCAGCCCTCTATCCCACTGTCCCACTTAGCTGCCCTGTAATTGTGTATTCTTTGTCAATGTGATGGTTGCAGATTAGACCAGATTAATTTATATTTCTGTAACTTTGGAGTAATTTTTTCAAGGGTTGTTAAAAGCTTGGATTTCTTTAAAAAATGTCACTGGAGGACTTGTGGGGGCAGAGCCAAGATGGTGGAGTAGATTAGCTCTCAGCTGAGCTCTCCCAAAATTCTCCTCCAAATGATTTCAAAATAATGCCTCAAATTGACTTCTAGGCTGACAAAAGGTCAGCATGAGACATTCTTATGGCCCAGAAAAGCAGAATTTTAAATGCATCCTTTTCAGATCATAATGCAATAAAAATTACATTTAAAAAGTGGCAATGGAAGCTTAGTTTTTAAAAAGGCAATTAGAAACTCAATGAGCTAATCCTAAAGAATGAGTGGGTCAAAGAACAAATTGTAGAAACAACCAATAATTTCATTGAGGAAAATGATAACAAGGAGACAACACTACAAATTTGTGGGATGCAGTCAAAGCAATACTTAGGAGAAAACTTATATCTCTAAATGTATACATCAACAAAAGAGAGAAAAAGCAGATCAATGAATTGGGCATACAATTTAAAAAACTAGAAACATAAAATATTAAAAATCCCCAATTAAACATGAAAATGTAAACCTTCAAAATCAAAGGTGAGTTTAATAAAATTGAAAGTAACAAAACCATTGAACTAATAAATAAAAGTGGGAGCTGGTTTTGTGCGAAAAAACACAATAAAATAAACAAAACATTAGTTAATTTTATTTAAAAGAAAGAAGAAAACCAAATTACCAGTGTCAAAAATGAAAAGGGCGAATATACCAAATGAATATGAAGTTAAAGCAATTACTAGGAGTTATTTTGACCAGTTATATGCCAGTAAAACCAACAGTCACTACTTAACAAAAATATAAACTGCCCAGATTAATAGAAGAGGAAATGGAATACTTAAATGACTCTGTCTTAGAAAAAGAAACTGAAAAAACATAAAAGAGCTCCCTAAGAAAACGTTCCCAGGACCAGATGGATTCATAAGTGAATTCTACCAAACATTTAAGGAATAATTAATCCTAATGCTATATAAACTAGTTGAAAAAACAGGTAAAGAAGGAGTCCTACCAAATTATGGCACAAATAGGGTTTTGATACCTAAATTGGGAACAGCAAAAACAGAGAAAGAAAACTCTAAACTAATTCTCCCAAAGAATATTGATGCAAAAGTTTTAAATAAAACACTAGGAGGGAGGTTATAGTAATATATCACAAAGATTATATAGTAGGACCACGTGAGAGTTATACCATGAATGCTGGGCTGGTTCAGTACTAGAAAAACTATCAGTGTAACTCACCATATCAATAACAACAAAAAAAATCATATGATTCTATCAGTAAATGCAGATAAAACATTTGACAAAATACAACTCTTACTCCTATTCAAATGATGAGCAAGCATAGGAAAATCTATCTAAAATCAAGAGCAAGCATTATATGTAAAGGCCATAAACTTGTATCCTTTACAATAAGATCAGGAGAGAGGCAAGGATGTCCATCATCATCACTGTTTTTCAATATTGTACCAGAAGTGCTAGCTATAGCAATAAAACAAGAAAAAGAAATTGAAGGCATAAAAATTGGTAACAAGGGAACAAAATTATCACTCTTTTCAGATGATATGATGCTATACTTAGAGATCTCTAGAGAATCAACTAAAAAACTAGTTGAAAGAATTAACAACTTCAGCAAAATAGCAGGATATAAAGTAAGCCCACATACATCATCAGCATTTCTATATACCACCAACGAAACTCAGCAAGAAGAGAGAGAAAGAGGAATTCCATTTAAAATAACTGGAGACAATATAAAATATTTAGGAATCTACCTATAAAGAAACCTAGGGATTTTATGAATATAATTCCAGAACATTTTATACACAAATAAAGAGAGATCTAAACATCTAGAGAAATATTAATTTCTCATGGGCAGGCTGAGCTAGTTTAATAGTCCTACCTAAGTTAATTTATTTATTCAGGGTCACACCATCACATTAGCAAAGAACTATTTTATAGAGCTAGAAAAAAATAGTAACAAAATTTCTCTGGAGGAGCAAATGGTCAAGAATATCAAGGGAATTCATGAAAAAAAAAATGTTAAGCAAGGAAGGCTAGCAGTTCCAGATCTCAAACTGTATTACCAAGTAGCAATCATCAAAACAATCTGGTGATGGCTAAGAATAGAGTGGTAGATCAGTGGAATAGATTAGATATACAATACACAGTAGTAAATGACCACAGTAATCTAATGTTTGATAAAGCCAAAGATCCAAGCTTTTGAAGTAAGAACTCACCATTTGACAAAAATTTATGGGAAAACTGGAAAGTAGTTTGGCAGAAACTAGGCATAGAATATACTGTATAACAAGATGCGATCAAAATAGATAAATGATTTGGACATAAAGGGTGATATCATCAATAAATTAGGGGAGCATGGAAAAATGTACCTGTCGTATCTATGGAAAAGGGAAGAGTTTATGATCGAACAAGAGACAGAGAGGATCACAGGAATTAAAAGGGATAATTTTGATAACAAAAAATTTAAAAAGCTTTTTCACAAGCAAAACTAATTCAGCCAAAAATTAGGAAGAAAACAAGAAACTGGGGGGAAAGTTTACAGAAACTTTCTCTGATCAA
>CM053769.1:702526841-702564372 GCA_028658325.1 Potorous gilbertii | reverse complement strand
GTTACAAATATTGTCTTTCCATGTAGGAATGTAAACAGTTCAACCTTGGTAAGTCCCTTGTGACTTCTCCTTGCTGTTTACTTTTTCATGCTTCTTCTCATTCTTAATTGAACCATTCTGTAGAACAATTTGGAATTATGCCCAAAGGTCTAAAATTGGGTATACCCTTTGACCTGGAAATACCTCTACTAGGTCTGTGTCCCAAGGTGATCAGAGCAAAGGGAGAAGGACCTATTTGTACAAAAATATTTATAATAGCTCTTTTTGTGGAATTGGAAATCAAAGGGATATCCATCAACTGGAGAATGGCTGAACAGGTTGTAGCATATGATTGTGGTTAAATATTATTGTGTCATAGGAAATGACAAGTAGGATGATTTCAGAAAAAATCTGGGAAGATTTATATGAACTCTTGCAAAGTGAAGTAAGCAGAGCCAGAAGATAATTGTACACAGTAACAACAGTACTGTAACTATGATCAACTGTGAATGAATTAGCTCCTCTGATCAAGACAATTATCCCGGACAATTCCACAAGACCCATGATGAAGAATGCTATCCACTTACAGAGAGAGAACTGATGAACTCTGAAGGCTAATTGAAGCATACCTTTTTTTTAACTCTTTTTAAAAATTTTGTTTGTGTTTTCTTTAACATAGTTAATATAGAAATACGTTTTGTATGACTTCTCATGTACAATCTATATCAAAATTGCTTGTCTTCTCAAGGAGGGGGAAGAGGTAGGAGGTTGGGAGAGAATTTAGAACTCAATAAAAATAGATTGTTGAAATAATTTTACATGTAATTGGGAAATAATGAAATAAAAATATTTTTTTAAAATTGCCTCTCTCCCCTTTTTCTTTCCTCATTCTATCTATTTGTCTATCTATCTATCGTCTATCTATCCTATCTTCTGTAACTATTTACCTTACTGGTGAACAAGTCTTTTTTATACAAATTTGAATTAGTTCTTTCTATATCTTAGATATGAGATGTATCAGAGAAGTTTACTGTAATTCCTCCCTTCCCCTCCCGATACTTCCAATTCCTCAGTTTACCATTGAGGAAAGTGAGGCCCAAAGAAAAATAATTATTTTTCCTGGTTCCACAAGCAACAAGCACATGAATCCAGGACTTCAATGGCAGATCTAGATCCATTTCTTTTTCCATATGATATGAGAGCAGAGCCCAACCAGTTAGTTCCTCAAAGGTAGGAACCATGTATATCCTACTCATACTCTCCAAACAGCCCTTTTAAGGGCCTGCTGCCCATAGGCTCCATTCAAATGTTGACTATCTTCCATGATAATACAGTCAACTCAATTACTGTGGCAGAGGGAATAGGAATAGAAGTGAAAATGGAAAGCTTAAGGAATTGAAATACAGCCTATTCTTAAACTTCACTTTTACTGGGAGTTTCCATTTTCTCTTGTAGCGTAACTTCTGAACAAAGCTCCTGACAAAATTAAATAGATAATTTGATTTTCTTTTTTTTCCTGCCCCCTCTCACTTGTGGTTCCACATGCAATAAAATGTTCAAAATATGGGCAGTAGAAGGAGTAGAATGTAATCTTCTTGAAGTCAGAGACCATTTTATTCATAGCTTCAATATGTGACACCATGCCTGGCACATTGGAGGGGATTTAAAAATGCTTATTAAAGAATGAATGAGTGAAACTGAGGAGCAAATGCTCTGAAAAACCTTTGCCTTGAATCATCAAGACTCATCGGATCCCTTTGTTGGAAGGAACTTTAGAGACTATCTCGTGTAACCCTCTCATTTTGCAGATGAGGAAATGGAAGTGAAGTGACTTGCTAAAGGTCCCAGATTGATAGGTTTTCCCCCCATAGAATGACCTTTTTCTCCCTACAGGTCCTGGGAAATTCTTTAATATTCTTAAGGAAGAAATTGCAATCTTTTCAAAAGGTACCTCCTAGTAAATCCCAATAAGCCATTTATTGAAAGAGATGTTAGTTTTCTGAACTCAAGAAACAGCAGGGATGATGGAATAAACTGGAAGAATCCTAGCTCAAATAGCTTAACATTTGAATATCTGGGCAGCAACAGCATGATCCTAAGGACTGTTACATGAAAAGACAATGATTCTATGTTAAAAGTATGCTTTAAAGCTACCCCCCCTCCCTTCCTGTCCCCCAACTTGGATGATGTAAGACCCTTAAATCCCAAGAGTGGATGCAGAAAATTGAAACTGAGCAATTTCTAGTAGCTTCCAATTGGCAAGGTCTTTACCTCAGTTTTTTTAAAAAAATTGGAAACTTATTTAGATGATTCCTCTGGGAAAACCAGTCCAGCGAAGGAACCTTCCTGTACCATGGCATCCTGCTTCTAAGACAGAAGACTTCCTTCAGGATGACTGGCTTGATCTCCCACCCCTCTAGAAAAAAGAAAAGAGAATACAGCAATCAAATGTTAGTATCCTGCTGTAAATTGTTCCTGAGCTCTTTGTTACTTCTACAAGTTTACCAAGTTTTATTTTGTATTATACTTGTTTCTATCCATGCCTTATTTCTCCCAATAAATTATAAACAACTAAAAGGCAAGGTATTTATCTTATTCAACTTTGTATCTGCTCTTTGCTGCACTGTAAAATTCCAGGAAAATAGGAGGGACTTAATAACTGATGGACAAACATTAAATAAAAAGTCTTTGAAATCCTGAGAAAACATTTCCCTAATCTTTTTTTCTTTGATGTTTCCTCCATCTCTATTACGTGCTGTCATTTTATCTTTAGCTCACTAGGAAAACTAAAAAGAGAGTGGTCAGGGATGATCAGAAAGCTTAGGTGAGTGGCAAATTGGTACAGTGGAAAGAACACTAGACCAATTCTCAGGAAGACCTGAGTTCTAAACCTACCACTAATATCAGCTATCCATAAAGAGAAAGTCTTAGTGTACTTATCTGCATAAAGAAAATTATAATGACACCATACTAAGTATTTGGGAAGCTATAAGGTGTTGTCTAAATGTGAGCATATAATATGAATATAGAAATCCTGGATCTCCTGAAAGAGTAGGTAAGACAGGTTAATGTCTCAGAAGGGAATAGGGTCAATAGGTTAATAAATGAGCATATATCACTAAATATTAATCAGGAAAAAGTGTTTTTCTGGTCACCACCTGTGAGTGAACAAGTCACTTAATTTCTGTGCTTTCTCATTAAGTGACATTAAAAAAGGGCCTTATCATCTGATTTGCTGCTCTACTCTAAAGATTACTGGGTCTTTCCATCTGACTTGAAGTGGAAGCATGCTATGAACCCTTATTTTCCCCTTATTAGAATGTGTGCTTCTTGAGAGCAGAGATTATTTTATGTTGCTATTTGTATCTCTTGAGCTTAGAAAAGGACATAGCAAGAACTTAGTAAGTACTTAATAAATGTTTTTGTCAATTAATCAATTCAATCATTTATATATCTATGGTATCAAACTAAAATGGAAACTAGGCCATTAATCCATAAAGATCCCTAAGAGCTGCATATTGAATTAGAAAACCACATTTTAGCATTATCTATGTTCTACTGAATTGTTATGTTGTTAAATATTTTTCAATTACATTTTAATCTGGTTAGGGCTACACCCTGGGGTGTTGTGGCCAGATGGTGGGTCACCTGCTCAATGCTTATGTTTTGACACCTCTGAATTAGATGACTTTTAAGGGACTTTCTGGTCCTAAATCTATGATGGTATGACTGGTGGAGGAAAAAAAGAACTAAAAATTAATTCTGTATTCATCTTCCCTCATCGACAAATCTTTCAAACTACAAACTCGATTTTAAAAAGGTTTTCCACTATCAGGTATGCTTCTTCAGATTAAAGACCATGTTTTATTCCTTATTCAGCGTCGCTTTCTTCTTTGCACAGGCAGTGGTAGGTGCTCAATAATCACATGGTGAGTGCAATAAAACAAGTTCAACGTTGAGTTTTAGGGCCTAGACTGGTTTCTCAACAAGCACTTAGTTGCACAATGCTTGCTGAACCACTATTATGTGGGGACACACCTGTCCCTGCAGCAAGGAAAAGACCAGTTGGCCTCCATGACTGTCTTCACTTTCTCTGGAAGGGAATCACAGAAGAGGGGAAATATTGAAATTTCAAGTGTTTCATTTTGTCTCCGTAAGTCTCTAGAAAGAATTCTCCATTAATACAGAGCTTGACACTATAGAAATTCCTTTAGTAAGTACGGAAGCCAAGACATTCCATTTGAAAAGAACTCTGTCCCCAAAGCTGATAGCCCACATAGGGGAATGAAACGAGCCTTCCCACTTTGTCACCACCAAATCAATGAAATCTTTCAGCTTCATCAGAGCATTTGGCACATTCTTTTTTTTTTTCTTCAGATGGTTGTAAATTTTGCAAATGTGTCTTCACTCAATGGAGGCCAATTGGTCAGCTGCAAACTTGGCACAGGGAGGAAGCATGTGTGCTGGGCAGTCTGCAGGAACAAAATGTTCTGTTTCACTTCTAAGATCTGTGAGGCAAATGAAATCAGGACTCAACCCAGGACAGAGAGGGCCCTGCCTAGAGCTGCTCAGCGAGGGAATAAAGGGAAAGCAAAAGACACAGGAGAGGTAATGGGAAAATCACAAGGCAGAAGTCCAAATGGCAAAACCAAAAAGAATTAAATTAAAATAAATTTAATGCAGAGAGAGATTGTGTGTGTGTGTGTGTGTGTGTGTGTGTGTATGTGAGAGAGCAAGAGACTGAAAAAGATAGCACTTTCATTTGGTTTGTGATATTTGCAGGAATGGAAGTGGAAATTCAGAGCTTTTGAGTGATTGTACTTTAAGAGTAAAAACTGACCTTTTATGTAAGAGCACTGGAGACATTATGTAAAAGGACTCAAACATACCATAGAGTACGTAATCTTTACCCAGGAAAAATTTAGGCCACAAGGAAAAATAACATGACAGAAAACCATTTAAAATTGCCTCTAGCTGGGGCTAGTCCCATCTACCTGCTGCTAAAATTCCTGTCTCAGCTTTGAAATTTTACATCTCAATATTTTACATGTTTGGGGCACTGCCTCCCTTAGATCTTTCATATTTAAATGAGTTGACAAATGTAATCTACTTTGGTTTTGACATTAAACAGAATTTTTAAAGTTAAAAAATTGTGTTTATATATACATACATATATATACATATCTCTATATACATACATACACATGCATATATACATACAATACCTATATACCTGTAAATGTGTATATATGTATATATATATATATATATATATATATATATATATATATACACATATGTACACAAACTCTAGGAGGTATGGGGAAAAACAAGAACTGCCACCGCCACAAAACCCTAGCTGCATAGTATATGGTTAAAGAATATTTTAAAGTTCATATTTAAAAAACAATTTTTTGAGTTGAATGGTGCTTTTGTGATAAGATACTGATCAACTAGTCTACTGAATTCTTCTAACCAAGTCTTCGCATGTCAAGGCCCTCACTTTACAGTCGCCTCTGGTGAGTGTTCTTACATGCTGGTGGCCCTAGGCCTTCATGCTCCTGTACAAGGCCAGAGAGCAAGTCTGTGCTAAGGGTTTAAACATATTTAAAAGTGAAAAAAAATGTCCAAGACACTGTTTCTAAATAGAATTCTTTCACCAACCCTCTTCCCAATTAAATCAAGGCTGTCATAATGTTTTTAGGTTAATATGCCCTTGGGAAAAAAATCAAACTGAAAAAATCCCCCTCCCCAGCCCTGCAAAAAATACACCCTTATTTTTCCAGCGTACAAAACCACAGCCTGGAGGAGCCAGAAGACTCAGCTGGTCTTTGTAAACCAGTTTATAGCTTTCAGCTGAAGTCTCTAAGTGAGCGTTCTCATTCTCAGCTGTGAGCTCCCTGCTAGCTCCCTGAAGCCTCTGACCCCATTTCCATGGAGACAGAGGTTGGAAGGGTAAAAATAAGTTAAGGGGGAAACTTTTTTTAAGGCAGTATTTTAAAACTCATTTTTCTATAGTCCTCTCTCAGCAATAGTTGTAGAAAGTAAAACTAGACTCCTGGTTGAGGGCTTGACATAGTAGTTTCAGTTCTGGATGGCTGTGACTGTGGAAATGCGGTTTGGGAGGCCTGGAACTAAGGCAGAGGATTGGAAAGACACATTTTCCTCCCCATCCTCCCTCTCCCCTCCCCCTTGCCCCCTGAAAAAAATCCTTGACCTGGTTTTGGCCCATTTCTTTAGGTCCCAAATAGGAATGGGGTGGTTGTTGTCAGACACCAGCGGAAGGAGATGGTCTTCACCCTCCTGGGCCCAGAGTTCTGACTGGGGGCTCTGGGCATGGCCAGCATAATTAGACTTCACTGTTTGAATCCGACTTCAGTGAGTCCACAAATATCAGAAAATGTGGGCCTTGAGATGAATTAGCCAAAGGGGGAAAAATTAACTGAGGACTTTTCTTCCCATAAATCAATTAATCATCTTCGTTGGAGTTAGCATTTCTCTCCTGGCTAGCTTGATTTTGGGGACACAGACAGAAATATAAAATCTACAGGAGAGCCAATGTTGGAATTTTTAAGTTATTCATTTTGATTTTTTGTTAGTGCCTAGGCATACTGTAAAATAGATTTATACCTGTGTATCTGCCTTAGATAATACTCTCACACTAATTATTTAAAATGAAATCTACTCAGATGTATATGCCTTAATGATCTAGTAGGGTTGCATTTTAAAATAATATTTTAAAAAGCTGACTAGCTTCTGTATCTTGGGTAGTTCTCCTGGTCCTGCTCACTTCCATCTACATCAATTCTCCTAAATATAACCAACACTAAGCTTTTTTAATGTTTTAATGCCCTTCTGTGACTTTATTCCGCCAATCCCTTGAGTGTCAGTGGCATTAACCCTCTGCAGGCTGGTTCTTTATGTTGGAACAAATCAACATTAACCCAGGTCTTAGGTTTCTTCTTCCTGTTGTTCCCCATCTACCTCCCTCCCTTCAACTCTCACCCATTCTGTGTAAGAACATGGATCTTCCTGGCTTTGGAATTATTGCTTGTGAACTTGAACTCTGTTTTCCTGAGGAGCTTCCTGAATCTTTTACCATCTAGATTTTTGGCTTTGACCCCTAGATTTCTCTTGATTCTGGGAAAAGGTGATGTGCTTGAACAAGACTCTCCCAAGGCTTGTGGACTCCTTCCTTGACTTTGATTCATTCATAAATCAGAATCACACATCCATCCTTTCCTCACCCATGTAGTTGATGACATGGTGACAGTTTTGCTTCAATAAAATGCCAACACACCTCTCATCCCAGCCATGGGCTTTGCCTGTGGACAGGCCTTCTTGCTGAGGGCTCCAGGACCAACTGAGTCACATTCCAGAAAGTTTCAAGCCTTTATGAAGCAGACAAATGGCTTGAGAGACTGACTTGCCCACCAGGAGTGCAGTGAGTCTTTAGGTGCAGGCAGAGGACGGATCTCGGGTGTTCTGAAGTATGTTTGGGCTTATCGTTAGCCAGTTTCAATGAGACACTATTGAACCCTCCCCCTGCCCCTCATTCTGCCTCTGTTCTTGCCTCATTGGTCTTCAGTGTTGATTTCCTCCACATTCTTTCTTGTCTGTTCCTACTCTGCTAAGTCAACGAATGTTTCTGGAATAAGCCATGAGTTGTGCACATTGGGTTAAGAACGAATGCATTCTATTTCTACTCAGTTGGGTCATCACGATAACCTGGCCATTATTTTCTTGATCTCTGATATGTTCTGTATCACATTCCTCACAGCAATTATTCCAAACCTTGTTTTGCCCCTCAAGCTCCCAACTCTCTCCATCAAATTATTTTTGGTAAGCAGATGGCTATTCCTCCTACTTTATTGTGAAGCTCGAGGTCATCTACAGTGAGAACCTCCCACTCTCCTCCTCATCACAAAACCTCTCAATGCCTTTGCTCACCCTCCCCTCCTTTGTTCCAAGCTCAGAGGATTTGCTTTGCACAATAGCAGAACCTTCACTGTGACCCCAGAGCTTATCCCATCTCTAGGAGTTTACTCCATTGACTACATTCTCTCTGTCTGTCTGTCTCTCTCTCTCTCCTCCCTCCCACTCTCACATATACCTACACATCTTCAATCTTTCTTCATTCTTTTCCTGCAGCTTAAAAACATGATTGTATAATAAAGACAAAACTTCCCTTGACATGACTGTCATCTTAAGATATCATTTTAAATCTCTCTTCTCTTTCATCACTAATTTCCTTGAACTCCTTTCATTGCTAAACTCCTATTCTTTATGCCATCATTTTTTCTAGAAACTCATTTACTTAGCAACCCCTTTTAATATGCTTTCCAGCTCCATTACTCCACTGAAATTTCTCTCTTCAAGATCACCAGAGACTTCCTAATTGTCAAATCTGCAATCTTTGTCCCCCAGTTTTCCTGCTCCTTGACTTTTCTGTGGCAACTGATACTGCTTACCAGCTCCTCCTTCTGGATAACCTTTCTTCTCTTGACTCTTAGGGTAAGACTCTCTATTCTTATCTATTAGATTACTCTTTGTTTAACTCCTTTCATAGCTTGTTGTTCTGTCCTCCAAAGTGTTGTTTCTAAGGCTCTATCCTGGCTCTTTTCTCTTGGATCTCTATACTCTCTCTGTTGGTGTTCTCATCTACTGTTATGGTTCAATTAGCACATGTAGATAATTTGGGGATTTATATATTCAGCCTTATTCTTTCTCTGAGCTCTACTCCCACATTACCAATTGCTTGATTGATAGACTTCTTCCTCTGAATGTCGCACATGGCCTTCAAAATTTGCAAAGCTAAATTCATTATCTTCCCCACTAATTTTGCCCCTCCTTCTAATATCCCTATTTCGGCTGATTGATATCAGCATCCTTCCAGTCATTCAGGGTCAAAACCTTGGACCCATCTTTTTACTTCATTCAGTCATTCAACAATCATTCAAACTTGCTCAATACGTCATTGATTTGTCTCTTACGATGTGCCCAGCAATATGGGAGGCACTGGGGACTCTTTTCCTTCTCTCATTTCCTCTGTGCCCAGTTGACAAGTCCTATCAATTATTACCCAACACTATATCTCAAATCCTTCCCCTCTCTCCACCCTGTTACCACTCTAATTCAGGCCCCTTTCACCTCTTGCCTAGATTGTTGTAATAATTCCCTATCACATGCAGTTGATCTCCCTGTCTTTAATTTCTCTCTCCTCTCCTTTCTGACCCATCCTTTACACAGCTGCTAAAATAATCTTTCTTAGCACAGAGGTCTGAACTCAGCCTTCCCCTACTCAAAAATACTCAAAGAGTCTTCGCTGCACCCAGGATAAAATAGCAACACCTTAGTCTGCCATTTAAGGACATCTATACTCTGGCTCTACTTTATTCAACATTACTTCCTTATGTGGTTTCTCTGTGTACACACTATATTCCAACTAAACTGAATTACCTATTCCCCAAGCTCATCATGCCAACTCCATGGTCTTTGGCATTCCCTCTGGATGTTCTCTTTTGCCTGGAATGAACTCCTTCCTCCACTCTACCTTTCACAATTCTTTTTTTTTCTGGATTAATTCAGTTGCCATCTTCTCCATGAACATTTCCTTGATCCATGCAGCGAAAAGTATCTTCCTCTTCCTCTTTGTCTTCCTTTTCCCTTTTCTTTCCCCTTTCTCTTCCCCTCTGCCTTCCCCTCTTCTTCCTCCTCTTCCTATTTTCTTCTTTTAAAATATTTTGGGGACATTTTGATCTATAACACCTCTTATTGTTCTTATCTACATAGAGTTATCTCTCCCCAGTAGAATGTAAGATCCTTGATAGTAGGGATTATGCCATTTTTAAGTATTCTTGGCACCTAACAGTGTTTTGTAAATAGCTGGTAGTAGACATTTTTTGAATTGAATGGCAAGATTTAGGTAATGTGGTGGACATAGGATACTTGAATTTTGGCCAAGAATTGGATGCAGTCATGATATCTTTGACAAAAATATGAAAATAATGTGAGCTAGATGAACATGTTGTCAGGTAGATGCAGAACAGGTTGAATGACTCAACCCACAATAATTAATGAATAGATTTCAACCTGGAGGGGGGACTTTAGTAGAGTGTTTCAGGCATGAAGCCATAGAAGGTATGCTAGTGAAACTTACAGATGAAATAAAGCTGAGAAGGAGAGCTAACACATTGAATATCAGAGCTGGGATCCAGAAAATTTTAAACTAAATTTCATACGGAAAAATATTTAAAGTTCTACTTTTGGCTTCAAAAAAATCAACTTCAGCAATACAGGATGTGAAGAGTATTGCCTAGATAATAGTCTATGTGAAAGAAATCTGGAAGTTTTAGTGGATTACAGGGTCAATATGAATCAACAATATAACATGACAGCCCCTAAATACTAATGGTTGAATTATTGCCGGTTGTATTAAGTCATTGACCCTCATACTTCAAATGTTCCCCCTCTTCACCTCTAATACAGAGAGATTATGTTGGAACCTGGCTGTTATCCTTTAGTTTTTCCTTCCAGCTTTGTGTAATTTATGAATTTGACAAGCATACCTTTTATAACAATCCAAGTCATTGATAAAACTGTTCAACAGTCCAAAGTCAAGGATTTATTATAATAATTCCTTTCAAGATGTTATCAATTTATTAATGACTACTTTTTGAGTCTGATGATTCAATCAGTTCTAAGCCCAATTAATTGTATTGTACATAAATATAGCATGATAGACACTGTCAAATTCATTGCTGAAATGACTATGTCTAGTGCATTCCTCTGATCTGCCAATGTAGTTATCCTGTGTTTGTCATAGCATTCCTGATGAAGCCATGTGAGCTTACAGTGACTGCTATTTCCCTTTCTAAACGCTGACAAATCATCCCTTCAGTGATATTTCTTAGAACTTTGTTAGAAACAGAAATCTAGATCACCAGCCTATAGTTTGCAGATGCCTTCTCTCTTAAAGAAAAAGAAAAAAAAGAAACACTTGCTATATTCTCCAATCCTATGTCTATTCCCCCTTATTTTTGTAAGTCAACTGCTCAGCAATTACACCTATTCATTTTTTCAGTACCCAACATTATAGTTTTTCAGAAGAATATGATAACTCACTCCATGTATTTGAAGAACCATTATATGGAAGAAGAGTTAAAAGTTTTTTCACTCTGGTCTTCAGGGACTCAGAATTAGGATCAGTGGTTTGAAGCCACTGAAAGTCAGATTTTTCCCCTGTGTTAAAAAAATTCCTAAGAATTAAAGTTGTCTCAAATTGGGACAATGCACTCACTTCTTCAGATGATAGAGGGTTCTCCATCACTGCAGGTCTTCAGTTGGAAGCAGGGTGATGACTATTAGGGAATCCTATTTGAACACTAGTTGAATTAGATTTTCTCTGAGTTCCTTTTCGGTTCAGATTCTGTGATCTTGCAATTAATTCATCAATCCAGCCCCTTCATTTTACAGATGAGGAAACAGAATCTCAAAGAATTTAAGTGACATTAAAATCAAAATTATTTAATGCCAGAGCTGGGACTCAACCCCTGGTCTTTAAACTTCAGTTTAGTAGTCTCTTTCCACTGCCATGTGTGTTATACCATTGTCAACAAACCCTTACTGAGCACTTACTGGGTAAAAAGTTGCTCTGCTATGTGCTGTAAAAGGTAGAACAAAGAATTTCTACATCCATAGAGCTGACAATCTTGTGGAAGAGATATGATTTATACACATGGAAAAATAATTTATTATTTTATATATGGTAAATTAAGAGTGTATATAAAAGCTTGAGAAGTTCTTAGATGAGAGAGATGGCTTAACTTGGGACCTTGAGGGAAGGCTTCATGGGGAGCTAGCTGGTCTTTGAAGAAGGTTAAGGATTTTAATAGGCTTAGAGAAGGAGGGAAAGGATTTGACACTAGAAGATGTCATAAAAAAAGGCAGAGATAGGAAAGAGCAAGATAGGTTTATGGAATGGTGAGTCTAGACTAGTGTGACTCAGGTGTTGAATTTGTATCAGTGAGTAGCAGAGATAAGGTTAAAAATGTAAACTGAGAGCAGAATTTAAAAATGGCTCTGTAGAGGAGGGGTGGAAATAGACCAGGTAAGTTTTTATAGAGGTTAGCGTTTGGAATCTGGACCATGAACTTCGGTTCTGTAAGAGGAATGTCATGGGTAGGGATCCTTGACTGTTTGTGTGGCAGAATTAAGAAGTAAGTACGAGTGTGGTAAAGGAAATTAAATGACACTGAAGTCTTCCTAGGACTAATTTTGTTGCTAATGATTTTAATAATGAATTTATCTGGAAAGAGAACACATTCCTAGAAGAAATGGAGCTGATGTGGACAAGGCTGTTTCGGAGCAATGAGCCTTACTTGCTCATATAAATTATATAGGAAGTCATCAGCTCTTCATAACCACTGCCTTGTCATAGATCAGGCATTCCCCACCTTCACCCTGGATTATTGCAAGGAAGAGGTTTTTGATTGATCCTCATGGATTTAGCTCATTCTGCAAAACTGACAAATTGCACTAGACAATTCGAGATGATTTCTCTCCTTAAAGACTTAATATTTTCTACATAAACTCCATCGTCTAGTTTCAAGACTCTCTCTGACATGGCTTCCCTCCACCTTTGAACCTTATTTCTCACTACATCCAGATGTACCATTCAGTCCAGCCAGGCCAGTCTCTCAAACACAATCACACTCATTTTAGGCCCTATGCCTTTCCTCTGATTAGCCGTGTCCACTGAGCTCATCATCATTCCCCTAAATATACCCCTCCTAATTTTTCTGTTTCCATGGATGATATTGCCAAATTTCCAGTTACCTCCGAGTGTGGGTTCAATGACGGCATCATTTTTGGTTGTTATCACTAACTCTCCTTATCTAATTAGTTGTCAAATCTCATCAGTTCAATTTCCACAAGATTTCTAGTTCCTTCCCTACCCTCATACAGATCTACTTTAGGCCTTGAACTGTTTCAGTAATCTCCTAACAATCCCTTTGTAGGCTCTCCCTTTTCCTGTTTATCCTTCATATAACTGCTAATATCAAGATTCCCAAGGCATACGTTTGATCATATCACGGAAAGTTCAGTGGCTCTCAATTACTTGTAGAGTGACGTACAAATGCCTCTGTATAACACTTAAAGCCTTTCACAATTTGGCTCCAACTTACTTTTCCAGAATGATTTCACATTGCTTCCTCTGATGCACTCTACATTTTTGCCTTGTTGGTCTATTTGCCATGCTTCACACATGACATCTCCTGTTGCTTCAGTGCGTTCACATAGCTTGGCACCCCTCCCTAGAATACTCTTCCTCCTCACCACTACTTGCAATTTTTTTTCAATGAATGAATAATGCATTTATTAAGCACAGTCCTTACTCTCAAGAAGCCCACTTTCTAATGAGGAAGGCAACACGTATTGAAAGTTTCAGTTGCAACTGAGATGGAAAGGCGGCAAAGCAGATGTTTATGTCACTTCTTTCATATAATTTATTTTGATAAAATAATATCTGCTTCTGATGTTGAGCCCTTTGACAGTGCCAAAGACTTTGATAACATGAATACTCTGCTGAATTTTCAGTAGATGTGTTTTTCAGTGCTTGGTTCAAATACTACCACCTTTATGAAACCTTTTCCTTCATTGTTATAGCCGCCCCTACTCTGAATTACTTTGTGTTTATTTTGAATATGCTTTGTATTTACTTAACTGTAGAATTGGAAACAAAGTAGATGCCCATGAATTGGGGAATGGGTAAACAAATCGTGTCATATGAATGTAATAGCGTATTACTGTTCTGTAAGAAATGATGAATATGACAAATACAGAGAAACCTGGAAAGACTTCTATGAACTGATACAAAATGAAGAACCAGAAAGACTATTTAAGAAACAAGAATTTATCAGTTTACACAATGTTGCTTTTTTCCTGTTAGAATGTATTCCTTGAAAGCATAGAATGGTTTTCTCTTTCCCCTACTCAGTACCTATATAGTGATGCTTAAAAATATTTGCTGAATTAAATACAATTGTTACTTTCACAGAAATGAACTTCTTTGTTCCTTCTGCCTGTTTACATCCTGGGAATCATTAGATTCCTGATCGTTCTTATCTCCTTTGTGACATTTAATCTGAGTAGGCAAGACCTTATTGACTTCTCTTCCTTTTGAAGGACAATAGGACCTACAGTTTAACAACCAATTTAATACTTAAGTTATATACTATTGTATGTGGCTTTCAAATCATTTTGTATTATCTTCTAGAAGATACAAGCCAGCTGCAGATACTTCTTCATCCCTACAGTGTCTAACAGAGTTGACCACATAGTATTCCAAATAAATAAAATCAAGCAATTTTCAATCTGGAGGATGCTTTTTAGATGCTACAAAAACCTCTTTAAAGTGACAAAATTGACTCTCAGTTAAGATTCTTATCCCTAGTTATACTTTAGGTAGGGGTCCAGGTTTTCTGACTCCCACCATCTTTTCTCACTATAATACATTGCTAAAACATTATTCAATCAATCAATCAGCGGATGTCACTGACCTGGAGAGCTTTTAATAAGCTGCTTAATAACCATTGACAGCATTGCCTATTCCAGTCATTGTGTGTGTTTCTCTCATGGTAATTGAAATTCTATTTATAATAAATTCACTCAGCATTTACGTGGGCGATGCATACATTTCAAAATGTTCAGCTGTAATTTGGAACTAATTAGTTGACACTTAAAGTACTGCCAAAAGTTTTTTTTCCTCTTAAATTCTGGAGAGGATTGGTTGTTTCAACAACAAATCCTCAAAAAACATCTGTAGAATAAAATCAACTGACAAAAATATTTATGCTACAGTTTTCAGCTGTGACATAAGGGGACATTCTGTATTATGTGCTTTGCTTTTATTGCAATAGTTATAATCATGCAAGATGCACTCTAGCGTGCATTTATCTGGGTGGGAAGCAAGGTTGGGCCTCTGTTACTTTCCTCAATATCTGTTGGTATATATTTTCCTGTGAATGGACTTCCATTATTGGTGCTATCTCCTAGGTACCACAGATTGTCTTCTCAATGGAGGGGACTTTCTTCTAGTTAATGAAACAGGTATCCCTCATCTTCTCAGGACACTTTCAAGTGATTGATTAAGAACACTCACAGCTTGCGTTTGGTTGTTATTTTTAGAGACCAAATGGGAAGTATGGTTGATATTCCATTTGTTACACTGTTCACATTTCTGTAGACTGAGATCTGAATGGCAGACTACAGATTGTAGGATTTATAGTTCGATGGAGCCTTAGAGATGGCACTCATTTTAGAGATAAGGAAACTGAGTCTCAGTGAAGGAAAGTGACTCATCTAGGTTTGTTATTCAGTTGGTTTCAGTTGTGTGTAGTGGAATACAAGTGTCTTTTCCCATGGAATCAAAGTGCAAGTGACCAGCTCCATGGAAAAATATGCCAATCTAATCCCCCTCCTCCTGACACCAAAGCAAAAGAAAAAAAAGGAATAAATTATCTGGATAACTGAGGTAAAACTGCCATGTCCCTTTGGAAGGCTTGAGTTATTCAGAAATTGCTTTTATTCACCCCTTTTCTTTTTCTGTGGAAGAACAAGAAGACTTATTTGAAACTGTTATAGTCCCAAGGTAAACAGAAATCTTTTTTTTTTCTTTTCATAAACCTTTGTTATTTTGTTATTTACCATTCTCTACAAAGAGGTTTAAAGATAGCAGTGAATCTCATCAGTGACTACTGACTTGCTGTGAGGACATTGTCAAAACTACTTTTTATTTCCAAGACAGAAGTGGAGAAGATGCTGTATTTGATCCCTCTCTTCTGATAGGTGAGAGGGATTTAAGGTATCTATTCAATATTTTGGTGAAACAAATGTCTGCTCCGTGCAAGGAATGGTACTAGGTAGGGACACAGTGAGGTAAGAGACATGGTTCTTGACCTCAAGGGATGTATGCTCTAATTGAGGAATTAGGACCCAGTAAAATAACTAAAACGCCAATGTTGCATATGCCAAGTGCCAAGTAAGTAGGAGGGAGAAAAAAAATCAATGAGAGTGGGAGGACATTGCAGAATGGGGGCAAAGTCACAGTAGGGAAAGTGCAAAAAATATGGTTGATGGTTGGATAGGCCAGAAGCAGTTATAGGATAGATATAATACGGTTGGAAAGTTTGCATTATGTGTTTGTATTTTATTGTATAACTGCCTGGAAAACTGGGGTTAAAAAAATAAATTCTGTAGGCAGTGCAGTTCCAATGTGTTAGAAAGGGTTCAATGAGATAGCTTTGGAATGATATTTTGAGTCCTGAAGTTCTTTGAGATATTTTGGAGTGGCTGGTAGGGTAATTTTTCATTGTCTAAATGTCTTAGTTTATGAATTAAGTTCAAGAATTAGAGGATGGATTCCAGTGGATCGCTCTAGATTTCTTACCTATAAGATGTCTGGGTCATTCAGCCTCAGATTGGTCCGAGTTCTTGAGGCAAGTTCTGTCTATATTCTATCAAGGGCTTAGGATAATCCATTCATCCTGATCTCCAGGATAAAGATGCCCCGAGGGATCTGAATTGTAGAAGATAAATCATCACACACTCATACAGCCTAGAGGGAAACTATCTAGTACAAACCCTACTTGAAAAAGAAATCTCCTTCTGTAACATTCCTAACTGGAGTCATCCATTTCTTATTGGGATGTCACCAGAATGGGTAGCTCACTTTAATCAGCCCACTCTATTTTTTGGATAGCTATAATTAATCTGCTTTTCTCCAACTTATACTCCTGGAGGTCCTAGTTTGACCTAAGGTTCCAAGTAGAATAAGTCTGATCTCTTTTTTATGTAATAACCCTTCAAATATCTGAAGATAGTGGTCAGGTTTTCCCTTTTTCCTCAGGATTTTTCAAGCTCAACTGATCCGTATTTATCCTGGTTTCAGGTTCCCTATGTTTGCCCCCTGCTCAGCATGCTCTGATCCCTTCTCCCTGGATCCTCTGTTACTGGATTTTTTCTTACTTGATTCTCTCCATGTGCCCACCTTGCTCTCTTAGCCACTTAGAGGACCCTCTGTTCTCTTTGAATAACCTTCTTGCTAATAGCAAAATCCTGAGGGTTTTTGGCAGAGGGTTACCGCTCTCCTTGTTATAGCACTCACTGATGTCGAAATACTTTGCTAAATTCTGTACTTGAAATTAGCCATGCACAGGGTATCCTATCCATGTCTGAGTCTATGTCTGAGTCAGTGTCATCAGGTCCAAATTGAATCTGCTTCTGAGACCAAAGAACTCAAAATAGCTGCTCATCATGGAATATGTACAGTTACCATTCCAGAATATACTAATAAATCTTCCGTTAGTTGTCATTTGACTAACCTGAACTTTATTAACTTGAACTTCCAAATGTCTAAAGTGCATAGACCTCAAATAGCACTTTGTTCACACCTCTCTTATGTTCTTATCATGTTTATCTTAAATCAAAGTTATTTGTACACAAGTAACTTGAGTATCTGCATTGCATAGTGGATGCTGGATCTGACATTAAGAAGACCTGAGTTCAAAGACTGCTGCTGATACTTAACCTCTCCAAGCTCGAATTTTCCCATCTGCTAGATGGAGATAATAAGCCCCGGAGTATGTCCCACACAGGGTAGTACAGCAGGCATCAAAGGCATGCAAAGTACTTTGCAAACTTTTGTTTAGCTTTATTTCAATCATGTCTGACTTTTTGTGATCCCATTTGGGGTTTTCTTGGCAGAGATACTGAAACAGTTTGTCATTTCCTTCTTTAGTTCATTGTATAGATGAGCAAACAGGGTGAAGTGACTTGCCCAGGATCACACAGCTAGTAAGTGTCTGAGGCCAGATTTGAGTTCTTGAAAATGGGTCTCCCCAACTCCAGGCCAGGCACTCTCTCCACTGTCACACCTTGCTGCCCCAAACTTCAAAGTCCTATATAAATAGATGTCAGTTAGTAGTGTGACTGATCTCACCTATATCAAGTATGATTTCCTTGCACTGAAAGACTATGTTTTATTTACATTTGTATCTCCCCATGTGCCTAACTTCATCGTTTACAAACAGTAGGCATTGATTTTGATGCCCTTCAGCACCAACTTGGAACCTTTTCAAACTTATCACCAACTTTCTAAAACACAGGGTTCACAGTTGAGCGGAACCCTCCAGGTGGGGTCTGCTCAGAGCAGAGTACAGGGAGACTGTCCCATTCCTGGTCGGGGCCATATTACTTCTCTTAATGCATTCAAAGATATAATTTATTTTTTAACATCTATGTCACACTATTAACATTGAATATTATGGTCACTAATATGCACAAGTCTTTGTCAAATGATATGCTGTCATGTAATGCCTCTCCCACCTTATACTTGTGAAACTGATTTAAAAAAACACTCTGGTATAAGGTTTTATACTTATCCATATTTAATTCCATCCTCCTGTAGTCAGGGGCAATGTCTTAACTTGTCAAAATCTTGTTGGATCCTGACTGTCATTCAATTTATTAACTATTCCTTTCAGTTTTGAGTCACCTGCAGATTTAATAAGCATGCCATAAATGCCCTTTGTCTGAGTAACTGAAAAATGTTAACTAGCACAGGTTAATAAATAATGATGGACTCAAACCCCAGGAAGACCGCCTTCAGTTTTGATATCACACTGGCAGGATTTTGCTGTCCCCACCTTTAAAAGCCCAAAGTCACTTTTATGTCACCATGAAGCATCCAAGGAGGGCTCTAGTGATCCTTAAGTATCATTGCTATAAAAAAATGAGTCCTTTGTTGTTATTTAGTTGTTTTCAGTTTTGTCTGACTTTTTTATGATTCCATTTGGGGTTTTCTTGGTAAAGACACTGTAGTGGTTTGCCCTTTCCATATATATATATATATATACATACATACATATACAGTATCTTGTTTAGTTGGGCCAGATGTATTTGGCTCTTTGTGACCCCTTTTGGGGTTTTCTTGACCAAGATACTAGATTTCCTTCGCCAGTTCACTTTATGGATGAGGAAACTGAGGTAAACAGGGTTAAGTGATTTGCTCAGGGTTCCACAGCTAATAAATGTGTGAGGCAATATTTGAACTCAGATCTTCCTCACTCCAGGCCTGACCCTCTATTCACCGCACCACCTAGCTAACCCTAAAGAACAGTCATAGGGGATGAGTATTAGATGTCTTATGACTCGTAAGTTTTACTAATTTTTCTTTCGGTAATTTGAAACGGGCATCTCAGTCTATTTAGTTAGTTATCTTTTATAAGCCTCACTTTATTAATTGTCAATCAAAATATGTTTTGAATGTTCAGTGTTTAGGTTCCCTACAACAAGGAGTCGTGGAAGTGTTCGAAATACCTAATAGTTTATGCTTCAGTTACTCAGAAGCACAAGAGTGGCAAAGTGGGCAGAGGGTTCAAAGCCCACCCCTGCTGCCTAGTAGCTGTGGAACCCTGAGCAAATCACTTCTCTGTACTGACATGAAGTTTTCTCATTTGCAAAATGGGAATCGTAACACTGACTTCACAGGACTATTGGGAGAGCTAAATGAAATAATGTATATGCCGTATCTCTCTATATATGTATACATATGATGTATAATAATATGTAGATAAATCTTAAAGCACTATAAATGTCAAGTGTTATTATGGGAAGGGGCAACATGACTTAGCAGATGGAGTGCTAGCCTCAGTCAGGAAGACGGGCTCAGATCTAACCCCTGATAGTTAGCTCACTCCTGCTAGCTAACTAACCTTTTTCTACTGGCAAAGTCACTCAACCTTTAGGTGCCCCAGCAACTTCCCAAGGACCTATCCCTTGAATCACAGGTGGTGGAAGAAGTTCCCACCTTGGAAGGTCCACAGCTTAGAATACCACAGATCCACAAAATCCGACTATATGACATAAACCAACATATGGCCGGAGTGGAGGCAACTAGGCTATAGACTGGATAGAACACTGGACCTGGAGTCTTGAACAACCTTCTTCAGACACTATTCGTGTGTGACCTTGGGCAAGGGACCTAACCTCTCTCTACCTTGGTGTCCTCATATAGAAAACGGGGATAATCAGAACCCCTATCTCACAGGATTGTTATGAAGAATCAAATGAATTTACATATGTAAAGCACTTCATAAACTCTAAGTGCTATATAAATGATAGGCATTATTAAACTATCAGCTAAAATCAAATAAGGAAAGGTAAACATTCATTTTGTTGGGTCTAGGATCTCATTGGTATAAGTAGTGCATCTTCAAGTGTGGCCCAAGGCTTACTCAGTCTTCTGGACAATTCTTGTCCATATTTTTGCATAAACCTTCCAGCAAGGATTCAGGTGAGGTGCTGGAGGCCATTCTTTCATTTTCATATTTCATGGTCACGAAAACATGATCCAAGAAGCAGATAAAGACCCATTGGATATATATTTTAATGATATATCTTCAAATGATCTTTGTAATATTTATTAATATTCCAGTAATATGGAACTTATTATAAAATAAGAACATTTTAGTTCTAAATTGGAGCTTGATCATCCAGATCAAACTTCTGATTTAATGGAGAAACCAGAAAGGAAAAGTGACTTGTTTGGAGGTGGCGGTGATGACAGAACCAGTGATAGAACCAGGGTCAGAATCTAGGACTTCACTTTCTCTGATCAGTGCTGTCTGGATTCCACCACACTGACTCTCTCTGTGTTGCAACTCATTTAAAAATCTGTGATGGAACTTATTCTTACAGAAATGATAATCTGGTTCTTTTCAGGTTATTGTCTCAACCCAAGGCATTTTATGTCTCATTGAACTTTTCTACGAAACTAGTTCTCCTCACTTCCTTGTACTCCATATAGGGTCATGACCCACAGTTTAAGAAGTGCTGAAGGGGTTGTAAGCAGAAAAAGTTTAAGAAGCCCTGGTATATGGAAGGAAGAAAATATAAGCTGGGTGTGAAAGAATGAATTCATTTTACCCATGCCATCTTCATGAATACCCTCAGGGAGAGAATCCACCTTGAAAAAAGCCCATAGTCTTGACATCAGTAGAAGATGCCTCAGATTTCATTACTTGAAGCTACCTCAATTTCCACAAGAGCAAACTGAGGAGCTGAGTTTCAGCTCCGCTCACTACAGGGAATCTAGGATCAGCACCACTGGGATGAGTAACCTGCTAGGAAGAAATGTGTCTTCACTTGAGTAAGCCTATTTGATACTTGTGCTTTACCCAGGGGTCTTTTCAGCACATAGCACTGAATGCTTTCTCAGGCTAACATGAAATTCTATACCTCTAGCAGCTCACTCTCCCTCATATCTAAATGAATTATTTACATTCAGATCTCAACCAAAGTTCTTAGCCCCTTTCCAGCTATTTGATTCCCTGTGACTTACCCCTTTACTTGCCAGCTGCACACCATTGGCAGTACATCCCAGAGGTGAAGGAAAGTTCATAGGAACTATTCAATGGCAGACTCAGGGTCAATGGAACTGAGGAGATTCCTTAAAAGCACAACTGTTCCATGGGGGTGGGGAGGAAACCTTGTATTTGGTGGTTCCAGCCATGTGGGTATCTTCTCATGTGTTTGCGTGCATGTTCATGGGTACACATGAAATCAGAGAAGAGGAATAAATTGTGTTAAACAGATGTCATCAGCGTGACATGCCAAACAGGTCCCTCTGAAGTTACGGACTTGTGAAGGCCTTTTTCTGCCTTCATCCCCACTCCTGTTGGTCTTGTGGGGAGCTCAGCAGGAGGTCTCAGGAACCCCTAATCTCACCCTTATTTATTGGAAGCTCCAACTGGCTTTGCCAGGAGGATGAAGGATACTCAGATTTAGCTGGAGTTAGAGAAGTTTGTCCTTTAAGCCTCCTTTTCTTTTCCTCCACAGGAGGCACAGATTGGCTGATGGAAAGCAGCTACCCATTATCCCATGATCACCCCAAGACCTTGGTACTCGGGCCTTTGTGTGTGAGTGTGTGTGTGTGAAAAGACGCTACTTGAAAAGTACAGAATATCCACTTCTGTAGGCAGTTGTTGAGTTATTGCAGCCATGTCCAACTCTGTGATCCTATTTGGGGTTTTCTTGGCACAGATGCTGGAGAAATTTGCCATTTCCTTCGCCAATTCATTTTACAGATGAAGAAACTGAGGCAAACTGGATTAAGTGACTTGCTCAGACACAACTAATGTCTGAGGCTGGATTTGAACTCATAAAGATGAATTTTCCTGATTCCATGCCTGGTGCTCTATCCACTGTGACACCCAGTCACTCCTTCTGGAGGCAGAAGAATCATCAATTATAAAATAATTTTTACAATAACACAAAGAGAAAAAACATTATAGAACAGAAAGAGCTCAGGCTCAAAAGACTTGTCCTGTGGACCTTCTCATTAACTAGATGTGTGAACCTGGGCAAGTGATTTTCATCTCCCAAGCCTCAGTATCCTCATTTGTTAAAAAGGGGATAAAAGAAATTGTACTGTCAAATTCAAGACTATTGAAGCACTATAACAGACCTCATCATTATTTTTTTTAATTTCCTTGAAATCTCGGAGGAAGGGATGGGTATAGGGCAGAAGGAGTGAAGGGAATAAGGATTCCCTCTAACACCTTGGAAAAGTCACCATATAGTTTTTGCTGGAAGATTTTTAATAAGAGTGTTCTCAATGCCTCTTGAGGCAGACTATTCTACTCTTAAACAGCCCTAATTGTTAGCAAATGTCTTCTTTCCTCAGGTCTAAATTTACCTTTTAGGAACCTCTACCAACTGCTTCTAGCTCTGCCCTCTTGGGTTAGAACAAATTCAATCTCTCTTTCATGTCATAGCACTTCAAGTATCTGAAGACAGCTTGCAGTTGGGCAGGTAGGTGGCATATTTGATAGAGTGCCAGGTCTGAAGTCAGGAAGACTGATCTTTGGGAGTTCAAATCTGGCCTCAGATACTTACTGGCTATGTGACCCAGGGAAAGAATCCTGCTTGCCTCAGTTTCTTCATCTGTAAAATGAGCTGGAGAAGGAAATGGCAAACCACTCTAGCGTCCTTACCAAGAAAACCCCAAATGACACCAGTAAGAGTTGGACATAACTGAACAACCACAACAGCAACAAATCCCATACCGGAACCATTCCTTCTTTAGACTAAACAATCCCAGTTTCTTTAGCTCATCCTTATATGATATCATCTTCAGTCCCTTCACTACCTTTCTTACCCTCCTTGGGATGTTCTTGAACTAACCAATATCCTTTCTAAAATGTAATGTCCTGCATTAGATATAGCTCTTTAGATAGCAGTACTACCATATAGTATTATACATAGGCAGGGTCAGATGAAGTGAGACTTTTGTCTGGTTCTGGACATTTGGTTGAAGGAAGTGGGGATGTTTGCCTGGAGAAAAGAGTCTTGATAGCACCAGAGAGGGAAATGAGAGCTGTCTTCAACTATCTGATGGGCAGTCATGAGGAAGAGGGACTAGATGTTCTACTTAGCTCCAGGGATACAGAACTAGCAGTAGCTGGTGAAAATAGCAAAGAGCAGACCTATGTCAGATGTAGAGGTGAAACAAAACAAAACAACCAAACTTGATAATTAATGCTATACAAAAGTGGAATGGGAGATGTTGGGTTCCTTTTCACTAGAAGTCTTCAAGCAAAGGTCAGAAAAACCACTTTTTGGAGATATAGAGGGGAGTTTTCTTCAGGTATCATCTCTGTATGGATCTCTCCCAACTCTTTGATTCTTGATGTGTGGTCTAAGATCAATTCTTTTGGCTTCCACATCACACTATTGACTATTATTGAGACAGTAAGTCACCCATCCCCCTGTATCCCTTCCTACTGTCAACCCCCCCCATCTTTTCCAAAGGAACTACTGTCTTCCTATGCCTTTTCCATATTCCCATGAAATTGATTTTGTTTAAGATTTTACAATTTATCCCTAACACATTTCATTTTATCAAATTTCGTTCTAGATTCTTGGAATTTTTTTGAATTCTGACTGTGCCATTCTGTGCATCATTTATTGATTTTAGCATTTTCTTGTTTCCAAAGCTGACAAGCATACCATCTATGCTTTTCTTGGAGTTACTGGTAAAAATGCGAAACAACTTAGAGTTAAACCTAGATCCCTAGGGCACTCTACTGGAGAATGTTTTCCAAGTTGATATTAGACCACTAGTGGCTGGGCTTTTACCATTTTGGAAATGACCTAAATATATTATTGTGTAAGATTCATCAATCAATCATGTCTTAAGTGCCTCTTAGGTGCTAGGCACCAGGATAACCTCTGGAGATATAAAAAGAGGCAAAAATAATTCATGCCATCAAGGATCTCACCATCTAGTGAGAGAGTTAATATCTCCTGCAGCTTTTCCACAGAAATGGTTTGAATAATTTTACCAAGTGATTTTCCTAAATCAAGGTAAATGATTTCTGCAGTACTTCTATGGCATAATGGAAAAAGAGGCCCATCTCATGTGACCTGCTCTTGATGAACCTTTGCTCTCACCTACAGTCATCCACCAGGGAGAGAAGTTAAGACGAGGCTGTAGCCTGTGGTTGGAGGACTCTACTCATGTTCACGTTTAGAAATCAGAACCTTTCCCTTCTTCGGTCTAATGGCACTGCCCCATTCCCCGTCCTTAGTGACTATCCACAGAGCTTTATATATCTTTCCCTATGCCAGCTTTGGCTGGAAAATTGACTCATTGTGACTTTTTCTGGAATTTCTCAACTAGGATTTGGTCCAGCGCATTTTCTGTTTGAAGACACACACACACACACACACACACACACACACACATATACACACACACACACACTCTCTCTCTCTCTCTCCCTCTTCCTGTTCTTCTCCCTCCCTCCCTCTCTTCCTCTCATTCCCTCTTTCTCCCCCTCCCTCTCCCTCCCTCCCTCCCTTTCTCCCTGTCCCTCTCTCTCTCTCTCCCTCTCTCTCTCTGTTGCTCAGTATACTTCTTTCCACTACACTTCCACTTTGACTGTGTCCCTCTCTCCATGATCTTTCAAAGTTCACTAACAGTGACTTGGCAATCACATTTACCACTTCCTTCAGTTCATCTGGACCTGATGACAAACTCAAAAGACTCTTACTATTTTTCTAATCATTTGTTTCAGTGGTGTCCAACTCTTTGTGACTCTATTTGGGGTTTTCTTGGGAAACATACTGGAGGGGTTTGCCATTTCCTACTCTAGCTCATTTTCCAGATGAAGAAATTAAGGCAAACAAGGTTGAGTGACTTGCCCAGAGTCACATGCCTCATGTTGTTTGTTCTTCACTTTTTTTAAAGAGAATTGATAACTTCATGGGCTGATATCTTGATCGTTCCTAATTCGTGAATGTAGAATTACCCAAAGTTGTCAGCCTTATTCCCTTGCAGTCACTGAAGTGCAATGGCAATGACAGAGGTGAGGATGCCTGGTGATGCGCCAGGGTGAGGTGGATGAACTTGGTGCCTTCCAAGCGCTGTCCAGCACCTGCTTCAGCGACTTGCAGAGCGGTTGGAACAAATTATTCTCTTCTTTCCATTTCATGTGCTTGAGGTAGATACCTCCTTAATTTAGTGACAGGCTTGAGGCCCATCAGTTACCATAAACTGTTTTTTTTTAAACTGGGGGTGTGGCTGGTGGGCATGCTATAGCTTCTTAGAGTCACGGGTGAGAGTTGAGTGAAGGTGGACACTAAAGGTGAATAAGCAACCTGGAAAAGGGCTCAACAGCCCTCACACTAGAGATGCTAATGCTCCCTGAACATTCCATCTATGGATTTGAATTCAGATCTTTCTGACTCTAGGCAGTATGCTTTATCCACTGAGCCACCTGGCTACCTAATTATCTTGGGAAACATCCCCTGATTCGACATTTTTGTTCTGTATCTAGAGATCATTCTTCTTGGAAGAGAAACGAAATAGAAAAGGAGTTTATAATATTAGCTGGCATTTATGTAGCACTTTATCATTGGTAGAGCACTTTATTTATATTATCTCCTTTGATCTTCATGACAACCCCTGTGAGTAAGTGCATTTATAAGAAATTGAGACAAACAGAGGTTAAGTGATTTGCCTAGGGCCACATAGCTATTAGGTGAGTGAGGTTTTCCTGAATCCAACTCCAGATTTCCTTTATTCCATATTTTCCCTATCATCTGTTAGCATTGTCCTACTGTTTCTTTGACAGAGTTGCTGGTCTTGGAGTCAGGAAAACAGTTCAAATCTTGTTTTAGATGATAAGTAACAGTCTGACTCCAGAAAGTTACCTTGAGCAGCCTCAGACAAGTTTCCTTTAGTAGCCCCAATCCCTCATTATTAAAAAAATGCAATTGAACTCTATGGCCTCTAAGATCCCTTCTAGTCCTAAAGCAATGATCCCATGATCTTCTGTTTTTCTTCTGTGTAACTGATTAAAAAGGGCCTTATTTTCTTGTCCTCAGCTTTTCTTGCCAGCCTTAACCCTAACCCTAACCCTAACCCTAAGGGGTTCTGAGGTTCCATGCTTCTGAAACCACTCTTTTAAAATTTATTTTTAAATATCTCTTGCTTTTTACTTCACTCTTATTTTGAAATATATCCCTTCCTTTTCCCTATGCAGAGAGCCAATCAGTGTTGAGCATGAGGAACACAAGTAAGCCAATCTAGTCTAGAAGGTAGCACACATGAAGGGGAGTAGTGATCAATTAACCCTCAAAGGTTGATTGGCATCATAATGTTTTCACATTCAACCAAAGAGAAGAGATTGTATTTTACTCTGGAGTAAACAGGGAGCCAGTGGAGATCCTTGAATAAGGGATTGACATGGTCGGACCTGTGCCTCAGAGATATCATGTAGGCAGATATCAGGTAGAAGATGGATTGGAAAGGAGAGAGATTAGAAGTAGGGAAACTGATTAGGAGGCCATTGCAGTTGTCCAGGGCAAAAGTGATGAGGGCCTGAACTTGTTTAATGAGCATGGAGAGAAAAGGATGGGTGCATGAGACGGTGTAGAGGTAAAAGTCGCTAAGATTTGGCAGCTGCTTCATTGGGGATGGAGTAGGGGGAGGTAGAGTAAGGGAGCAAGATAAGTCAAAGATAACTCCCAAGTTGTGAAGCTAACAGCAGTCAAAGAAAGGATTAGGATCCAACGTTCTACAATTCTTCAGGTCCAAAAAGGGGAAAAGGAAAGGCCCCTAGAAAATATAGAACCTGAATAGTCAAGGCTTAAATAGCTAAGGACTGGTCTTAAAAAAAGAGTGAAAACATCTGTTTGTTTCTTTAAAAAAAAGAAACCAACAAACACTCTGGATTTTTATTGCAACAAATTCTGTTCTTAATTTTCTATTTGGGAACCATCCAGGAAAACAATGACCTCTCCCATTCTAGTAATGAATTTCTATCCCCTTTTGAACTTTAAATATGTTAATTTTATTCCCAGATGAATTAAAAATATGTATTGTCAACTCCCAAATCTTGACTCACCATGGTCAGGGCTTGCCTCTTAACCTATTACTCAGATCTGAGTACTTGCGTCCAATGTGGGACAAGCCCAAGCCAGTCCGTGTTCCTCTTGTGTTTGGAGTCATTTGTCTTTTTTTTTTTTTGTCATAATGTTGTTCCCCTGAGCCGAAGTCTACACTCGTTCAACAGTCTTGGGATTGGCCAAGCATGGACAGAGACATCTTTGGGAGAAGCCCGATGACCACATCATTTCACTTTATGGGCCCAGAATTGCTAGCATTCAGAAGAAATCATCTTGAAATATAGTAAGAATCGTCCCAAATGGGATTTCTTAGCAGCCTTTCTCAATAAAGTTCAGGTGGGTGGGGGGATGGGAGAACAACAAAACCCATTTTCATCTCAGCAAAGAGCCTCAGGCATTCTGTTCTTGCAAGGCTTTGAGCTCTTTGTGAGCCTTTCCCTGGCACGCTGCCTCTGGAACAAGCTGACATCGCCCTCCAGTCCTCCCCAATATCAGCAGCCTTTGAATGTACAATCGGGTGACAGATTCTTCCCAGTGTGTGCTGACAGTCATGTTAGCAGTTGTCTCCTTGTCTTTTCATTCTGTCAGTCTCTGGCATTTGCTAAGTGGGTACTATGTTCAGAGTGAGTTCTGAACTGTTGGGGGATACTATTGGGGCAGGGAAGGCAACAACAGACACCTTCAAATGACTTTGTTTCAGAAACATGCAAAGATGCTACCAACTCTAGCTTGCAGAGAAATAAGTGTTACATTAGTTAACAATTATTCATTGAGTTCCTATACTGTGCTTAGGTGCTTTTAGGGTGGAGGGTGTACAAGGACCAAGATATGATTCCTGCCCTCACAGAGAATATAGTCCAGTAGGGGCATGAGTCATGTCTGACAATAACTCAAAGTAGAAAATGAAAGCAGAGTGAAAGAAGCTCAGAATCCCAAGGAAGAAGGGATCCTGTTGGGGTGGGGGAGAGGGAGGACCAGGGACACTTTACCAGAGGAAGTGGCATTGGAGCTGGCTTTGAAGGATGGGGTGGGATTGGATAGGCAGCCACTCTTGGAGTAGGGGAGGGGAAGGGAATCTGAAGAAAAATAATTTAAAAATAAGTCATCAGAATTTCTCACTAGTATATACATTATAAGTAGATCATGGCTGTAAAAGAGAAGATTCACCCTGACTGTTGATTCCTTTACAATGTAATTTCATCAGCACAGAGAGATTCTCGGTAAGGAAGATGATTCCAATTCAAATTCTCTTCACCATAGATACATCCCAACTAAGTTGGCAGGAAAATAGTCACAGGATACACAGTTATAGATGTTAGCGTCAGAAGCTTGTGGCTAGAAGGGTCCTAAGAGGTCAATAGCCTAACTTCACCATTTTATAGATAGAGCTTAAGTGACTTGCTCAAAGTTTTTGGTTGATTGTTTAGTCATTTTAGTTGTGTCTTTGTAATCCTATTTGGGGTTTTCTTGTCAGAGATACTGAAGTGGTTTGCCATTTCCTTCTCCAGCTCATTTTATAGATGAAGAAATTGAGGCAAACAGGGCGAAGTGACTTTCTCAGGGTCTCACAGCTAGTGAGTGACTGAGGATGGATTTGAGTCTAGGTCCTGTTGACTCTAGGGCTAGCACTCTATCCACTGAGCTACCTAGCTGCCTTATCTACTAAGTGGCAGACCTGAGATTTGAACCAAAGTCTTCTGACCCCAAATTCAACCTTTTCTTATCCTGTTTGGCCTTTTGTAGATATGAAGTCTGTCTCAGAGATTGCTCTAGTCAGGATCCTTCTGTTCATATTTATGGCTCAAGTTCTTTTCAACCAGTTTCTCTCCCTAGTTCCTCCTGCTTCTATCCCATCAGAAGATTGAACTCTGTGGCTAAACTCTCTGGCCCAGTAAGGAAGCCAAGTCTTGGTGCATCCATCTGTCTTGTCTTCTGGGTTTTTCCCTTGAGTTCAGCCTGGATCGCCCCGTACTAGTCTAACTACTCTGCAAGCTTAACGTTGATATTCTGTTCTCTGAAGATCGTGTGGATCTCATCTAGCTGTTTTTAGACACTTTACAAGCTTCAATTTCAAAGCATTGTGCTTTGCACATGCTGTTGTTGCTTAGTATTTTTGCAGTTGTGTCTTCACCGCTCCATTTGGGGTTTTCTTGGCAAAGATACTGGAGGGTCATTAGTTCTTCTGGCTCATTTTATAGATTGAGGAAAATGAGGCAAATGAGGTTAAGTGACTCACCCAAGGTCATACAGTCAGTAAGTATCTGAGGTCAGATCCTTAGTAAAATTGTAACACGTAGTAACATTTAATAAATGCTTCATTCATTCATTCAATTTTGTTTCCCATCTTTCTGCTCCTTTTCTCTTGTCATCATTGGCTCTCCTTTCCAACTAAACACCATATTTAACTTTTGTCCATAGTTTTGGCATCAGTCTGAATACTCCATTTTACTGCTTTTCTATTAACTATTCCATATTAGTAAATTACTGTGTGATATTGGAGGAGACTGGAAATTTAGATAATAACACATAGCTGTATAGATGGCACTTATTGTCCATGAAGGAGATGAGACACATATACGGCTGTAATACTGGGTAAAACCTGAGGACCACGGAGGATACAAAACACAGTGGTCTCTGAGGTCTGAGTGAGGAAAAGTTGTTGGTTTTTTTAAATCAATAGTGGGATTCGGGAAAGGTTCCAAGAGGAGAATTAGGGTTTTAATAGGTGAAGAAGGAGAAGGAGGCTAGTCCAAACACACACCATAACCTAAAGTGCAGGTATGAGAGTAAAGGGCATTGGGGGTCTTCAGTTTGGTTAGACTTTAGAATATGTTGAGGAGTGTAATGTAAAATAAGCTTCTAAGGGATGAGACAAGGGGTAGCACTAGTTTGTGGAAGGCCTTGAAGTCCAGGCTAAGGAATTTGAAACTTTCTCAGTCAGCATTAGAGAGCTGTTGGAAATTTTTGGACAAAGGGAGACTATGGTCAAGTAGATGTCTAAAAAAGTCAGTCTGACAATGGGCAGTGTTATGAAGGAACCATAGGCAGGAGCGGGGGAGGAAGAAAGAAGTTATGTTTATCTATAGAATGTCCCAGAAGATACAGGGACAGTGGAATGGGGGCTATTTGTCAAAAGTTGCACATACCACGTTGGAAGAGCTGAAGTTTGAGTAGTAAAATATTCAAAGACTGATGTGCCTAAGACAAAAGTGGATATTTCTCCTACAGAACTGACTACTTTATAGGTCTTAATATTTCATGAATATTTACAAACTATTTCCTCTTCTTCCTCCCATGTAATACAACTAGTCTACATAGCAACACTAAAAATGGGAAGTCAAGATGATTATTACAGTGTACCCATGGACACTTATTTTTGAAGGCAGCTAAGTTGGTTCCAAAAGAACTACTTAACATGGGTCACAGATGGGCCATATTGGACTGATGCTCCTCAGCCTGTACCACTTAATATTTTTTTAAAAGTGTCAATGCATCAAGCTTTGATGTCTAAAATCATATGTAGTTAAATTTCTATTTAATTCAGAAAATGCTCCCACTCCTTTTTTTGGCATTGCCTTGAGGAGGCCAAGGAACCCAAGTTTGTTGTTCTCAAAATTAACTTAAAAAAAAGGAACTGGGACTTTTTTTGCGTAAAGCTTCCATTAATCTGCAGAACAGTCATTGGTATCAATCATTCTAGAGAAATCACTAAAAGTCCTAACTGGATTCTGTCTAATTAAAAGCATTTGCTTGAACTGTGCTAAGAACTCAACAGAAAAAATAGCTTCTACCCTAGTGAGTTGTAGTTGATGTGGTAGGAGGTTCATTGAAGGAAGAATCAAGAGAGACCTTGGTCCAGATCTCACCTTACTAACTGTGTGACCATAGACAAGACCAAAGAATTAGGACTGGCACTGGGGAAAGAAAAGAGGAGACTTAAACATCAACTCATTCAAGGGTCTGTTGCTGGTGAACTTGTCTTTTAAAGAATGGATATATGTATATGTATATTATACATACACACATATGTGTGTCTATATTAATATATGTATGTATATGTATATTTGTGTGTGCATATATATATATACTGCACACACATATGTATGTCTAGGTAGAGAGATACAATTACCCCTATCCACTACCCTATCCCCATTGTCGGTCGACAGAAGAAATTTAACGGGAATTTTGGGGAAGTTTTGCAGATACTGAGGATGACACACAAAGGCCAGCAGCTGACACAGAGCCCATGACCAAATACTTAACCAAAATTTTACAATAAGGTGCTGTAATCACCCCACAAAAGAAAAAAATTAAGCCTTCTCTGGATTGAAGGGAAGGCTAAAAACTTTATATGGATTTTCCAGATTGCCCGGGTACCCCAACCCTAACCCAACCCTAACCCTCGCTGTTGTGGAATGGATAGCTATATAGATAATGCTCTCTCAAAAGTATTTTTTTTAGTAATCCCATTTATTTTATGTGATGCATTTAAAATATTATTCTTAGAATGAAAATTACTGAAAAAGGCTCACCTCACTGCCTAAGGGGTCCATGACACAAGAAAGGTGAAGTGTACAGTATATGGGGAAACTGTGGCCAAGGCTGGTGCAATGACTGCCCAAGGTCACGCAGGAAGTGGCAGAATTAATGTTTGAATCCTGTGTTCTGACTCTAAATCCAGAACTTTCCCCTCTACATCACAAGCTCATCAATTTAAAATTCAACTTGTATCTATTAAGTATATGCAAGACACTGTGTTGAATGGAGGTTTGCAAACACATTTGTCCCAAAGACTTGAGTCCCTACCCTTAAGGAATTTATATTCTACTGTCTTTGGGAGCTTTTGATCACTTACCTTCTCTGACCTTTATCCCAGTCTGTCAAAGAGGAGAATAACACCACCTATCTCACAGAGTTGTTGCGAGATCAAGTGAGATAACACATGGGAAGAGTTCTGTATACCTTGATGTGCTACATAAATGGCAGCTATTGCCATCACCCATCTGTTTTAACCAACAGTGCTCCGTCTAGAAAATGGGTTCCGGAAGTCTTCATATCTCCATTTTAAGCATCCTTTTCTGATCTGAAAAAAAATGTTGTTGATGACAAGATGTCCCAGCAATCCAAAGATGTACAGCAATATTTCTATGGACTGTTCCTTAAATTTTGAGAAAAATTCCTGTGTTCACATGATTTCTTTTAGGTACATCCTAATTTTGTTTTAGGCAGTTAGGTGGCACCAAACCTGTAGTTAGGAAGACCTGAATTCAAATCTCACCTCACATTTACTAGCTATGTGACCATAGGCAAGTCACTTAATCCTGTTTGCCTCAGTTTCCTCATCTGTAAAATGAGCTGGAGAAGGAAATGGCAAACCATTCCAGTATCTTTGCCTAGAAAACTCCAAATGAGGCCATAAAGAATTGGACACTACTGAAACGACTGAACAACAATTTCTTCTTGCCTCTGAGTCTGAGCTAATTCTCAGGACCAGATTAGATCCAATCCGCCCCATTCTGCCCAAATATCAAGACATGTGCATTGCTTTAGAGACCTGGGCAAGGGCCTATTTTACAAAACCATTTCTAATTAAGTTGGTATATGTATAGAATTCTCAGCTGCCAAGGCTCTTGGTTGGTTGAGGGTCTGTTTCCAGAAAAGTAAGTTGATTCTTCCAGAATCTCATTTCCAATACCATCTTATAAAGGACCCAAGGAAAAAGAACTAGGAAATTTAATTTCAGTTGGAATGAAGCAGACAAAGGCCTAGTGGTTTTTGAAACCTAGTTTGTTCCAGAGATGAGAACAGCCTTAAAATGGAAAGATGGAGAGACCTTCAATATGAAATGAACATCTAATCTTCTCGATTGGCTGTTGGCAGCAAATAATGAAGGGAATATGGACTTTGCTAGCACCACTGGTGCGGTATTTTCCTTAGGATTAACTGTTCCTGCCCAATGTTTTCTGTGCTATTGATGATAGAGGTGGTGGGAGGAATCACGTGATTTCTGACCATGACTGGGAAGTGTTTTTGAATGTGTTATATTCATTCAAATTGGATTTCTTTCGTACATTTGTTGCTGTTGTTTTTTTCCACCAAATGTCCATAGAATGAATCAAGACTTATAAAAATTCTCTGTATAATATTAATAGGGAACATTTATATAATGCTTCAAAACATTTATAAACATACTTATATGCATTTCTGAATATAAATTTGGCCTTCAGAACAACCCCAGGAAGAGGGCACTACAGGTATGATTAGCCTCACTTTAGAGCTGAGAAAAATGAGGCCCAAGGGTTCTGGGATCAGTCCAAGGTCACCCAGCTAGTATGTACCGATGGTTGGCAATGGAAGCTGAGCCAATAACCTATGCCGAAAAAGTGAGCTTGTCCCCAGGACACTGAACTGAGGGTGCAAAATTTAGCCTATTTACTCCTTCAGCAAAAGCTTAGCTTAGCACCGAGTTAGTGAGGACTGTTAGCTAAAAGAGAAAACTACCAGGTATGCATCGTTAATAACGACGCCTTCCTCCCATTTTACTGAATTTGCCTCAATCAATCAATGGGCATTTAATCTACTACGCTCCAGATACTGACCTAGTCAAAGGTGAGATTAGTACAAAAAAATGAAACAAATCCTACTCGAGAAGAGCTTACATTCTAATGGGAAAAAAACTACCAGAGCATTTTATGTGTATATATGATAACCACACAGAGAATAAATATGAACAAATATAAATTAAATACAAGGTAATTTGGGAAGAAGGGCAGGAGCAGTTAGTGGTATTAAGAAAGACTTCATGTAGACGTGGTGTTTGAGTAGCATCTTGAAGGAAAAAAGGGATTCTATGATGGGAAGTGGAGGAGGGCATGCCTTCCAGGCATGGATGTGGGTGGCCATTGCAAAGACATAAGGATGGGAGATAGCAAGTCCTGGGTGAATCGAAGAGAAAAGACCAGTATGGCTACATTGAGAAGCACAGGAAGGAGAGTCATGGCCAGTGAGGCTGGAAAGAATGGTTGGGACCAGGTTACAAAGACTTTTAAAAGTTGAACAGGGGAGTTTTGGTAATTAGGGCCTTGATAGAGTTGATTGAGAAGGAGAGTGACATGGTCAGATCTTTACTTAAGGAAAACCACTTTGTTAGCAGTGTGTAAAATAGACTGGACTGGTGAGAGACATGAGGCAATGGCGCTAATTAGGTAACTGTTGCAGTAACCTAGGCAAGAAATGATGAGATCTGGAACGTAGATGGTGGTTGTGTGAGTCCCATTCCCAGAATCAGAGTTGGGTGCAACAGATGTAGAGGTAGAAGGGACAAGATTTGGAAATGAATCGGCACATCAGGTGAGCAAGAGTTGAGGATAATGCTGACGTTATAACCTGGAGGATAGGAAGGAAGATGGGTCCTTGGATGGAAAAAGAACATTTGGGAATGGGAACTGTTTTAAGGAGAAATCTGAGCAATGTTGGATGTATTGAGTTTGAGATATTTCTTGGACATCTGGATTGAAATATAGTTTGGAGAGAGCAGTTTCTATTGAATGATGAGGTCAGAAGCCAGATGGTAAAGGGTTTAAAAGTAAATGAGGAGGTAGAAGCACATACCTGTTATGAAGAGTTTTTTTTCCCATGGGGTTTGCCTGAGAAAGTGGGGGGAATGGGATGATGTTTTGAGGGAGTGGTAAGGTCTAGGAAAGGTTTATCTTAATGATGAAAGGAAATTGGACTTGTTGGAAGACAGTAGGAAAGGAATTATTAGAAGAGCCTGAGGTTTTGGGAAAAGGAATAAAGAGCTGAGGATAAACTAGATCGTGTAGAGATCAAGAGAAAGCAGAGGGCTTCGCAATGAATGACCTCAATGTACTCAGAAAAGTAATGAACGCCAAATTCCCGATTTCTACCGAAAGAATGACCTTTACATTGGAAATGACAGAACAAAAATGACCATCAGGGAGGTGATATCCAAGACAAGTCATGAGCGCTTTTTGCCCTTGATGAATTCAAATCACCTGGCCCAGATGAACTATACACTTCAGTCCTGAAAGAAGTATCAAATGTGATTACTAAGCTACTGTCAGTGAGGCCTGAAAGGTCTTGAGAAATGGGAGAGTATCACAAGACTGGAGGATTTCCCTGTTTTCAAAAAAAGGAACAGTCTGCAGGCATGTAAGGGTGACTTTGATTCCTGGGAAAATTTTAGAATGAAACATTTAAGAGATGCTTGTGAAAATGGAGCTATTCCTGTACCAACATGTGGGGCCAGTGTGAATACTGAAGAACCATATCAGAACACTTTCACATTTACATCACTTTGGTACCTTCTTTATCACCTGAGGCCTCCTCACCCTGGGATACCCATCTATCCTCTGCCAAGTCAGATTCCTTCTACCTTTGGTGAGTTTCTCTTGAGGCCTCCATTTTGAGAAAGGGCTTAGATTGGTCAAACTTCATTCTCCTCTTGGTTGAGCTCCTGACTTTCTGGACTTAATAGCATGCCTATGTGCAGGGTAGATTTGCCACACATGTCCACCACTCATTTTCAGCTCTCTTTTATCCTTTTATGCTTCATATTCCCTCATCAAATATAAGCTCCTTCAGGTAAGGACTGTCTCTTTTTCTTCTGTATTTGTATTCTGATCACCTATTATAGAGCCTGGGACGTAGTAAGCACTTAATAAATGCTTATCACCTTACCTTGCATTGATGAACATTCATCTAGAAAGAGAAGATGTGATTACAAGGAACCTGTGTGATTTGTCACAAAAATGTGATTCCGGATGAACTTAATGTCCTTTTTTTTGGACAAGATTACTAAAGTAGTAGATAAGGGGAATGCTGTGCTTATAGTTCATCTGCATTTTAGAAAAGCTTTTGATAAAGTATTTCATACTACTCTGTGGCAAAGATGGAGAAATATGGATTAGAGTTAGATAAAAATGCAATCAGATCTAGTCAGAATTGGATTCTAGTTCAGGCTAGATCCAAGTTACCCTAAAGGCCTCAAGAGGCCATCTCCAGTCATCCCGATCTGTATGTGGCCACTGGACCCACAGGGCTCTGGAGGAGAAAGTGAGACTGCTGACTTTGCACAGCCCTCCCTCGCTTGGAAGTCATGGCATCATTACCCTGATGTCATAATCCTCTACAAGAATGAAGGACAAACAACAAAACCTCAAGGCCAATGGGGCAGGAAGTTTCCAGTGGAGCTCCTTAGGCATTTGTCTTCGATTCTGTGCTCTTTACCATTTTTTATCAGTGATTTGGATAAAGGAATAAATGCATGTTCATCAGGCTTGCAGATGACAAAAAGTGGGGAGGCAAATTCATGTGCTGGATGACGAAGTCAGGATTCAAAAGGACTTTTTTAAAGTAAGTTTTTATAAATTTATTTTTAAAAACCTGCTGTCTCTAGTTTACCCTAGCATTCCTCCCCTTCACTCTGTCAAAGAACCAATCTATAGAACAGATAGTATTCTTTAAAGAGGAAAAATCAACATAGAAAAAGTCTGAAAATATGTTTGACTATGTACCACAATTGTAAGTCTCCCACCTCTACAAAGGAGTGGGGTGGGAACATTCTCTCTTCTTTCAAATCATGTTTGTACTTTATAATTTTGCAACATTCACCTTTGTTTTTGCACAGTTCTTTTTATTTTTATTGTTGTAATCATTGCATATGTTGTTTTCCTGGCTCTTCCCAATCCACTCTGCATCAATTTATGTAGAATGTTCCATGTTTCTCTGTATTCAACACATTCATTATTTCTTATAGCACAGTAAAACTTTATTACATGAATGTACCAAATTTTTTTCATGTTTATTTGTTTTTAGTTTTCGACATTCATTTTCACAAAATTTTGAGTTCTAAATTTTCTCCCCATCTCTCCCCTCCACCCACCCCTTAATGCCTTGCCTTCCCTCAATATGCCCTTCCTTCTATCACACCCCTCCCTTCGCTTATGCCCATCTTCTCTCTTTTCTTGTAGGGCAAGATAGATTTCTATACCCCATTACCTGTATTTCTTATTTCCCTGTTACATACAAAAACAATTTTCAACATTTGTTTCTA
>CM053769.1:702515805-702526741 GCA_028658325.1 Potorous gilbertii | reverse complement strand
CAAGCAATTCAATATAGGCTGTATATGTGTCATTTTGCAAAAGACTTCCATAATAGTCACGTTGTGTAGGACTAACTATATTTCCCTCCATCCTATCCTGTCCCCCATTTATTCTATTCTCTCTTTTGACCTTGTCCCTCCCCAAAAGTGTTTACTTCTAATTACTCCCTTCTTCCATTTGCCCTCCCTTCTATCATTCCCCCTCACCCCACTTGTCCCCTTCTCCCCTACTTTCCTGTAGTGTAAGATAGATTTTCATACCAAATTGAGTGTGCATCTTATTCCCTCCTTAAGCCAAATGAGAAAAGAGTAAGCTTTACTTTTCCCTCTCACCTCCTCCCTTTTCTCCTCTATTGAAAAAGTTTTTTTCTTGCCTCTTTTATGAGCAATAATTTGCCCCATTCCATTTCTCCATTTCTCCTCCCAATATATTTTTCTCTCACTCTTTAATTTTATTTTTTTTAGATATCATCCCTTCTTATTCAACTCATCCTATGCTCTCTATCTGTATATGTATATGTGTGTGTGTGTGTGTGTGTGTGTGTGTATGTGTATAATCCCTTCAACTACCCAAATACTGAGAAAAGTCTTAAGAGTTACAAATATTATCTTTTCATCTAGGAATGTAAGCAGTTTAACTTTAGAAAGTCCTTTATGATTTCTCTTTCTTGTTTATCTTTTCATCCTTCTCTTCATTCTTGTGTTTGAAAGTCAAATTTTCTTTTCAGTTCTGGTCTTTTCATCAAGAATGCTTGAAAGTCCTCTCTATCATTGAATTACCATTTTTTCCCCTGAAGTATTATACTCAGTTTGGCTGGGTAGGTGATTCTTGGTTTTAGTCCTAGTTCCTTTGACTTCTGGAATATCCTATTCCAAGCCCTTCGATCTCTTAATGTAGAAGCTGCTAGATCCTGTATTATCCTGATTGTATTTTCACAATACTCAAACTATTTCTTTCTGGCTTCTTGCAATATTTTCTCCTTGACCAGGGAACTCTAGAATTTGGCCACAATATTCCTAGGAGTTTCTCTTTTCGTATCTCTTCCAGGAGGTGATCAGTGGATTCTTTCAAGATTTATTTTGCCCTATGGTTCTAGAATATCAGGGCAGTTTTCCTTGATAATTTTGTGAAATATGATATCTAGGCTCTTTTTTTGATCATGACTTTCAGGTAGTCCCATAATTTTTAAATTGTCTCTCCTGGATCTATTTTCCAGATCTTTTCCAGTGAGATATTTCATATTATCTTCCATTTTTTCATTGTTTTGGTTTTGTTTTGTACTTCCTTGGTTTCTCATAAAGTCATTAGCTTCCATCTGCTCCATTCTAATTTTTAAATAATTATTTTCTTCAGTGAGCTTTAGAACCTCCTTTTCCATTTGGCTAATTCTGCTTTTTAAAGCATTCTTCCCCTCATCGACTTTTTGGACCTCTTTTTCCAACTGAGTTAGCCTATTTTTAAAGGTGTTATTTTCTTCAGCAAATTTTTGGGTCTTCTTTTGCAAACTATTGGCTCACTTTTCATGATTTCCTTGAATTGCTCTCATTTCTCTTCCCAGTTTTTCCTCCATCTCTCTTACCTGATTTTCAAAATCCCTTTGGAGCGCTTTCATGACCTGAAACCATTGCATATTTATTTTGGAGGCCTCTGATGGTAAGCATTGTTCTTCCTCATCTGAAAGGATGGAAGAAAATACCTGTTCACTAAGAAAGTAACCTTCTATAGTTTTATTTTTCTCCCCTTTCTTGGGCATTTTCCCAGTCATTTACTTGACTTTTGAGTCCTTTGTCAAGAGGAGGGTATTATCTGGGGACATGTAAGTTTTCAGTTCCTCCATGGGGCTCAATCAAGGGAGAAAAATTTACTCCTCTCCTGGCCTGCACTCTGGTCTGGGAGCTACCAAAGCTTTTCTGCCTAGGATCTTTAAGTAGAATTCCCTTTCCAGAGCCTCCATCAGCTCCACCATGCTAGATAGCATTCTTCCTCACCCCTGGACCACCACTCAGGACTGAGACTCAGATCAGGTGCTCAATTCCCCCAGGGACTTTAGGACGAGGGCTCCAAAAATGGATGATGCTGCTGCCACTGCCAACTGGTGCCCGAACTAGGGGAGGACCTTGTTCCCTTCTCACCCAGGAGAAAAAGCTTTTTCACTGATCTTTGAAGTGTCTTTAGTGTTTGGGGGTAGAGAGATCTGAGATCCATTGCTACTGCTGTGGATTCTGCCGCAGAGGCCTGTTCTGGTCCTGTCCCTGCTGTGCAGCTTGGCTAAGGCTAGGCTGGGCTCTGTGGGCTGTGCTCTACTCTGTGATAGACAATTCCTGTCAGCCTTCTAGGCTACCTTGGGCTGGAAATCTCTTTCATTGCCCCTGTCGTTTTGTGGCTTCTGTTGCTCTAGAATTTATTTAGAGTCATTTTTACAGGTATTTTACAGGCTGTATAGGAAGAGATAGAATATGCATCTTTTTTTTTGCCATCTTGGCTCCACCTCCCCCATTTTTTTTCATTCCCCAGTCTAGGGGCATCTACTTTGTTTCCAGTTCTTTGCTATCATAGAAAGTGTTGTGAAAAATATTTTGCTATATTAATAGCCTTTTGGGGGTTCAAGAGCATTTTAACAGGCTAGAGTATTGGACTGAGGCTAATAAGATGAAAATTCAGTGTGGATAAATGTAACGGTTTGCATGTGAGCACATACAAAAAAAGGACAGATAGCAATTCTGAAAAAATGTCTTGTGCTTTTAGTTAGCTATAGGCTTAATATGAATAAGCAATATGATGTGGCAGCAAAAAACCTAATGTGATCTTGGGCTATGTTATGAATGGTATAACTTCCAGGAAAAAGGGAGGCAATAATATTCTACATTCAGAAGACCTTGTCTAGAATATTGTGTTCAGTTTTGGGCACCACACTTTAAAAAGTTATTCATCTTCCTTTGACCCAGAAATACAACTACTTGGTCTATTCCAAAGATCATTAGGGAAAAAAGAAAAAAGCCTATATATATTCTAAAACATTAGTAGCAGTTCTCTTTGAGCAAAATGGACAGAACCAAGAAAACCCTGTATACGGTAACAGCAATCTTGTTTTAGGAATGACTTTGAGGATTGTTTGAAGAAACCAGGCATGTTTAATATGGAGAAGAGAAGAGTGTGGGCAGATGTGATAACTTCCTTCAAGCATTTGAGGGACTATCATGAGAAGGTGGGATTAGTCTTATTCCATTTGGATCCAGAGGGCAGAACCAAAAGAAAGTTGTAAGGAGATCACTTTAGGGTTGGTATCAGAAATAACCCTAATAATCAGAGCTGTCCAAACGTGCATGGGCTGCCCTGAGTGGTGATGGATTCTCCATCCTCAGAGGTCTTCAAGCAGAGGCTAGGTGAAATTTTTTGGGTGTGTTATAATAGGTATTCCTTTCCTGAATAGGTTAGATAAGATGGCCTCTGCAGTTCCTTTAAATTTAAATTCGGTGCTTCTGTGAACATTACAAATTTTGCTTCCAGGAGGGATTCATGCCTGGATCTTACCAGACTCCAAATCTAGCGTTCTCCTCATTGCACAGAGACTTGATCACAGGAGGAAATCTGATAAATAGTTTTTGGGAGCAGTGAAATAGTTTTCACTTATTTTTGTGAATATCCAGATAATAAGACTCTTGGCATAATACAAGCACATATACCAGCAACGTGTGTGTGTGTGTGTGTGTGTGTGTGTGTGTGTGTGTGTGTGTGTGACTATGAAGCTGTTTTTGAAACCTCAGTGTAAGTGGATGCAAGGAAAACAGGCATGTGTGTGACCACAGACTGAGCTATATAATCACATTGGGAAGCCATCTGTCTGTTGTATGCTCATGAAAGTGATGTCTTTGTTAACAAACAAGGTATGGAGTGAGTCTACCTCATGAAAAAATGTTTCAGTGACATAACAAGACAATCTCAATATGGGTGGCTCACTTTATATGCTACCAACTCTTCAAGAGAGGGCTGAGTGGCCCCCTTATGCACATTAATTAAGGAATTCCACCTCTTAAAGAGATGTGACAATCCCAGCAGCAGACATTGTCTGACATTTCCCTGTCATTCTGCGATAAGACAGACATGAACAAATTCCTTCTTAATTACAGCCTTAAAGTATAGACCGTTATTATTGAAATGGTTTTTTTTTAACTTTCTACTAAATTTCATCTGTGCCCAATACTTTTCAGAAAAGAAAATAGAAAACCATGTAAATCAAGTGATAAGCGTCCTTCTAGAAGCAGAAGTGAGGCTGAGAAAGACATCCATTCTCTCCGATTCTGTTGTTACTTCGTGTATCGAGGCTCATGAATATTTTACTCTGAAACAGTTGTAGAATTAGATGCATAATTAGTGATGATGAATAGGTATGTTTTAGGATGCAATGGCTCAGCCACCTTCATGTTTTAAAAGTCTGCTTCTTCAGAAGGAAAATGGACTTGGCCATGAACTTTTGGCAAGATGAGGCTGACCCAGAAAACATCTACAATGAATGGAAGCAGCAAACGTGTCCAGTACTTGTATGATATTTATTAATCTATTCAAAATGCATTTAATTAAACATCCAGTGTGTGTAGGGCACTGTGCTGGGCTTAGGGTTAGCAACGTTTTCTGTCCTCATGGACGTTACTATGGGCTCAGCACCATGTTAGGCCTCAAGAGGATACAGAATAAAAATGTAAGGTCCTCTCTCCCCACAGGGAGCTTACAATCTGGTGGTCAAGACAAAACATATATTAATTATTTTTAAAAAATAAATATTAAAGAAACCTCTAAATACCAGTACATTTAAGTGCCAAAATGAGGGATTAATATCATAAAGATGAGGAGAAGCAAAGGAAAGCTGGATGAGATGGGTGGGAAAGGCTTCCTGAAAGAGAGATATGATTTCATATCCTAAACTTTGGTGAAAAGAGAAAGAAGCAGCTTTATTTTTCTAATGCACTTATTTCCAATGGGAATAATTAGGTAATAAATTGGCATCAAAATACCCCAAATTTGAAATGCTCCAAATTTCTAAAATGAAAGCATAGTTGACTGTGGAGTGAATATATCCAAATATTGGGAAACAAAATGCAATTAGACATTGTTGTAAGATATGCCCTTTTCTTTATTTCCTATTACTATAGTATAGTATGCTTCTTTGGACCTTCTCATATTCCTTGCTTTATGAATTTTCATAAACTATAACTCAGAAGGGTCCTCCGATGAGCCTTTATGAGATGATTAGAGAGAGCTTAGTAATTTAGGTGCCACTTGATCCGACAGCTTCCAAGTCTGAATGGGCCACAGATTTGGGGATTCATAAATTAGCACATTCTCAGCCCTTCTGTTTCTTCATCCTGTGCTTTGGCTTTGTTTGGAAAGACCTGTAATATGACCAATTTGTCAAACTTACGGCATGTCTAAGCACAGCAGTATCTCCCCAAATGGTGACTGGCATCAATGTTTTGAAAAAATACACCTTTAAAAATAACAGTTCTCTATAGAGCTAGAACAGAGACCTATTTTAAACATTTTCTTAGCATTTATAGAATACAAGGGGCTTGGTGGATTATTCCCAGTCCTCCCTTCCTGTAATTTTGGGCTGTGTCAAGTGTGTGTAATGCTAAATTGGGAAGGGGGAAGGGACAACTGGAGAGAGCTTCATTGTATATAGATTTTATGAATAGGATAAGATGATGATGCCTAGACTAATGAATGCTGGATAGGCTATTATAGCCATGAGATCAAGGAGTCAAGAGAAATGTAGCTAGCACCCCATCTGGCAGGATGACTTCCGCAACCATACCCTACATTGCCATTTTTTTCAACCTTGCCCTTCATTTTTTAAAATGCCTGTGATGATATCGCTGCCCCCAATTCTTGGGACAGGTGGATAAATATTTTGATATTGCAATGTATACTCATGCATTCTTATTTGTAGCAACATGTCCCTTTTGGATTCTATGACCTTGAAGGAAGGACTGATAACTCAGCACAATGGGGGAAGGATGTGATTGGTTTCTTTAGCTCTGAGCAAGGAAAGAACTGGAGAAAAGTCCAGAGGAAGACAGTCAAGATGGTGCAAAGTATTGTCTTTCCATATGAACACTGGCTGAAGAAACTGGGAACATTTAGCTTGCAGGAGAGAACCCTTATGGGAATTTTTTTCTTAGAAAGCTCATTTATGGCCTGTTCAATTTCTTTTTGTAAAATAGGTCCCTTTATGTATTTCATTTCCTCTTTTGATAATCTAGGCAATTAATATTTCTGTAAATATTCTACCATTTCACTTCAATTTTTAAAATTTATTGGCATATAATTGAACAAAATAACTCCTTATAATGGCTCTAATTTCATTTTGGTTTAAATAGGCCAAGGTCACTTACTGCGTGACTGGAAATGTCCAGTCATCTTGACTTTTGTCTTGTGTCTGGACTCTGATTACTCTGGAGGAGAGAATGAGGTTGATGACTTTGGGAAGCCTTGCCACTTAAATGCAAGTCACCTGAAAGTTAAGACATCACCCTCTTGATTGGGACTAACAAGGACAACAATGGTCATTAGGGAGAAGTCATATCCATTTGGGCAGCTAGGTGGTGCAGTGGATAGAGCACCAGGGATGGAGTCGGCACCAGCCTCTGACACTTATTAGCTATATGACCTTGGGCAAGTCACTTAATCCTATCTGCCTCAGTTCATCAATAGAATGATCTGAGTAAGGAAACAGCAAACTACTTCAGTACCTTTGCCAAGAAAATCTCAAAAGAAGTGATTGAAAGTCAGACATAACTAAAATGACTCAATAACAATGCATATCAGTCTAGCATCAAGACAGCTCCCCAGGTGTAGGATGCAGAAACCAAAAAGTGACTCCCAGTGAGCATTGAGGCTCCATGATGAGATCCTACAGAAAAACCTGCTGAGGGATAGAAAAGTATCGGGAGCAATTCCACTGGGAATAGGCAAGAGTCAAAGGACCAGTGGTCCCTGTCACAGGATTAAAGAACATCACTAGAAGAAAACAAGTGAAAGGGCAGAGGTAGATATTGAACACAACGATGGACTGGATGGATACAAGAGTACCATGTTCTCCCAAAAGAAGAATGTCCATTTGGTGTGCCAGAAGTTGAAGAACAAGAAGGAGAAATGTATATGAAACTGAATTTATATAACTTAACAAAAATATACACAAAATTTTAACAAAATAACAAGCTGCTCTATTTGTATCTTCTTCTGCATTTATTTTTTTATTTGCATTAAATAAGTGTTTTGATGATTCATTTTCTTTTTGCCTATTACTCCCCATTAACTTCCTTCTGTTGCCCAATAAAAATCCTTCATTGTAATACATATGTATAGTTAAGCAAAACCAACCAACATATTGGCCATGACTATGAACACATCTCTCTGTGTCTCTAGTCCAGCAAACCTAAGGTGGGAAATAGGAGGTATGGCTTTCTAAATAGGAAAGGGTCTTCTCTTTGATAGAACAGAGTGGTTAGAAGGAGTCTCTCCAAGGCTCAGGGCTAAGGAGAAATGGCTAAAATGGAAAGACCATATGTCTAAGTCATCAGTGTTTGTTTCCATAAATAAGGATTAGAAAAACAGATTTGAGAGGGCTATTATGTATCAGCTTGGTCAGTCAAATCAAAAGTAGGGAAATTAGAACTGTGTTATTGATAAACCAAACCTGGCTAAGAGAGAAAGGAGAATAAATAGCTAAATGTCATTGAGATCGTATTGACAATTAGGGTAATGTTACAACAAGCTTTGCAACTTGTTCTGCCCTCTGAATCCCACCTGGAGATCCTCCGTACTTTTTCGTATTTCTCATTTTAAAATTCCTTGTGTGCTCCTATTAGAGCTCAGGGGGAATGGAGGAAACCATGCGGCTTTTCTCTTACAGGGATCCTAAGTGGTTAGGATCACTCTGAGCAGGGAAAGTGGTGGTGGAGGGAACTCAGTTGAGGTTATCAATAAGCCAGGTCTTGGGCCAACTCGCTTGAAAGTCGGATAGTGTTATGAAGAAAGGTTCGTAGAGAAATTAGTGGTGGCTTCTTGCTCTCTGGGTCCAGGTCTGATGATGTCACAGTTACATATTAAAGACAGTAGAACAATCGGACTTCAGTTTTACCTAGGGCTGTCCATTGTGCTAAGTTAGTGGACTTCAAGTATTACATATCAGTCAGCAAACTTATAATTTTTTATTCTGAACTTAATAAACACCAAATAAAATAGGCCTTTTCCAGAGACATAGTCGAAGAATAAAACAGAATGATACATGAAACTGCGAATCTCTATTATACATAGCTTGCTTTTCTTTTAAGATGTAGAGTGAATTCAAGAGTAACTTTCAAAGCTATCCTGCTTCTCTGGTCTTTTCTGTTCTCTTCTTCTATGTATTTTTTAAAAGTTTCAACAGCACTCTTTTTGCCCCCTTTTGCTTCCTTTCTTTTTGACAACCCAATCCAGGTCTCCTCCCTCTACTGTGGGAAAAGAAAAAGAAATCCCTCATAACAAATATGTATGGTTATAGATGCAAGATAGGTGTGAGCTGGCCACAACATATAATCACAGAACTTCAAAGAAGAGGAGTAAAAGGTATCATCAGAAAAATGTGTGATAATGAAGAAGAAAATTGACTGGTCACATGACAAGAGCAAGGGATGACAAGTATGCTACTTCTACCTCTTCCCTAGAGCTATCAGGAGAAAGCAAGGAAGATTTTTTCGTATTGGTTAGTTTTCTGGAAAACTTATAGAAGAATATGTATAAGATGGAAAGGCATGAATGGGTTGTGATATATCTGTTACTGGAGGGAATTTCACCTTGATAAAATTGGAATCCATTTGAATAACTAAGTTTTTACATGGCATGAGATACTGATAATGAATGTTTTTTAAAAAAATCTATTTTCTCTAATAGAATTCCTAAAACCTCTTTTAAAGTGAGAATTTTGAAATCTGGTACAGAAACATCATGCCTACACAGATGTAATCACTGTGTTGGGGAGTTTTGATTAAATGTTTTTCTTTGTTAGACAGGAGTTTTCTGTGAGAAGAGGTATGTGAGGAGATAAATGTGATCCAAAAAAAGAAGGCATCAACAAAACTAAAAATACCTAAAAAACCAATCTATCACAACTTTGAAAAAAGAGGGGGGAAAGGTTAATTTTAAACAATGGGCTTATCTATGACTTCTCAAAGTTTTAAATGAGTGATCTTTTAAATGAGATGGTTTTTATTGCCTCTCCTCTTAAGTTGAATCTGGCAAAATGTTAGGAGTAAGGATAGTTTCAAATCTAACATGTGGGAAAATCAGTAATAGAGCAATTTCCTTAATATTTTGAATTTACATTTTTCTTCATCTTCTACTGCCTTTTTTAAGGATGTCTTCATTGGAAAATATCTTTTCAATGGCCCTGCAAAAACTCAGCTGGTCATTAGAAGAAGAGGTAAAGCTGGAAAGTGCAGTCACTTGGAACTACTTATCAACACGTTCAACTTGCACCAGCTCCACAAGGGAATATCAATGGGTTGGACACTCGGTGCACTTACTGTTGCTAAGTAATGCAGTGAAGAGAGTGCTGGGTCTACAGTCCGGAAAGTCTGAGCTCAAATCTGACCTCAGAGGTGCTGCTATCTCAGTGATCCGAGGTGAGTTATACACCCTTTTGTCTCAGTTTTCTCACAGGTACAATGAGGATGATTATGGCACCTACCTTCCAGGACTGTTGGGAGGGTCAAGTAAGATAACAACTGTAGAACACTTAAAAAAGTACGACGTAAATATTTTCTGTTATTAATGAATCAGTAGGATTTGAAAGCATATGAACAAATACAATTTTATTTTTTAAAATTGATTTGTTTTCAATTTTCAACAACCACTTCCATAAGGTTTACATTTTCTCTCCCTCCCAAAGATGGCACGTAATCTTATACTGGCTAAACACATACATGCTTATTAAACACACTTTCTCAGTAGTCATGTTGTGTAGAAGAATGACAGCGAATGGGAGAAAGCATGAGTAAAACTAAACAAAAACAAACACAACAAAAGAGAAAATAGTCTGTTTTGAATGGATTTTAAAAATAGCTAAATATCCTACGTTACTCATCAATTCCTTGGAATATAATCCAACAATATAACTAAGAACTTTAGTTCCCTCCTTGATCAGAGGGAATCAAGTCAGAAATAATTGGCATGACCACTTGGTTCACTTCACCAAAAAGGTGGTATTAGGGGTTGAATGCTGAACTTGGAATCAGGAAGACCTGAGATCAAATCCTGCCTCAGAAGCTTACTAGCTGTGTGACTCTGGGCAGATCATTTAACATCTCAGCCTCAGTTACCTTCCCTGTAAAATGAAGTTAATAATAATGCCATCTACCTTACAGGTTTGCTATGACTTTCAAAATGAGATTATATATGTAAAGTGCCTTGCAAATCTTGAAAATAACTATGTAAATGATTAGCTATTATTAACATCATTAACTTCTTACTATGTACTAGGGATATAGAGACAAAAAGGAGCCACTTTCTCTAAGAGCTTCCATTTTACTGACAACGATCCTATATGTTACTGATAGAAAGTAATATAATACAATTGATTTCAGGAAGTTGACAGTGCTAATAAGGTGTGGTGGAGGTGGGATCAGTTGTTTTTGTTTTTTTAATAAATTTATTTATTTTACTTTTTACATTCATTTTCACAAGATTTTGGGTTCCAAATTTTCTCCCTATTTGTCCCCTCCCCCCACCCGAATACACTGAGCATTCTAATTTCCCCTATCACCAATCTATCCTCTCTTCTATCATCCCTCCCCTCCCTTGTTCCCATCCTTTCTTTTGTCCTGTAGGGCCAGATAACTTTCTATTCCCCATTATCTGTATTTCTTATTTCCTAGTAGCAAGAACAATACTCAACAGTTG
>CM053769.1:702494358-702515305 GCA_028658325.1 Potorous gilbertii | reverse complement strand
TTTTCTTCAGTGAACTTTTGAACCTCCTTTTCTGCTTTTTAATTCTGCTCATTCTGCTTTTGAAAGCATTCTTTTCCTCATTGGCTTTTTGAACCTCTTTTGCCAATTGAGTTAGCCTATTTTTCAAGGTGTTATTTTCTTCAGCATTTTTTTGGGGTCTCCTTTATCAAGGTATTGACCCGTTTTTCATGTTTTTCTTGCATTTCTCTCATTTCTTTTCCCGGTTTTTCCTCCACCTGTCTAACTCGATTTTCAAAATCCTTTTTGAACTCTTCCATGGCCTGAGCCCATTAAACATCTATTTTGGATGTTTGGGACACAGAAGCCTTGACTTCTATGTCTTTCTCTGATGGTAAGTATTGTTTTTCCTCATCAGAAAGAAATGGAGGAAATATCTGTTCACCAAGAAAGTAACCTTCTACGGTCTTATTTTTTTTCCCCTTTTCTCGGCATTTTCCCAGCCAGTTACTTGATTTCTGAGATTCCTTTCCACACCCACCTGGCCTCCAGATCCACCCAGCTAGTGCTTGGGGTCTGAGATTCAAATGCTGCTTCCTAGCCTGAGGGCTTTCAGCAGGGGCAGGGCTGCTATTCAGTGTGAGATTAAGTTCAGCTGCTCAGGTGGGGGCAGGGCCACCACACAGGGCTCAGTTCCCTCAGGGGGTTTACATGCAGACCTTCAACAATGGATCCCAGCTCCTACCTCCTTTGGGAGCCCCTGTTCTCTGCTGCCTCCGCTGCTACCTCCCAAGGGTGCCTGAGTTATAGAGACACCCTGCTCCCCTCTCAGCCAGCCAAATAGGCTCTCTCACTGACCTTTGTGCCTGTCGGTGGAGGGAACTCCATGACTGCTGGAGATTCCATCCCTGAAGGCTGCTTGGATCTGCTACTCTCGGGGCTGCGTGGCCAGGGCAGTGCTGGGCTCTGCTCCGGGTTCAGTACGTGATGGACCTTTGGTGTCAGTTTTTCTGGTCTCTCTTGAACAGAAATCTCCTCCACTCCACTGTTCTGTGGCTTCTGCTGCTCCAGAATTTGTTGGGAGTTCTTCTTTACAGGAATTTTATAGGCTGTGTGTTCGGAGCTAGTGTATGTGTGTCTTTCTACTCCGCCATCTTGGCTCTTCCCCCTGGGATCAGTTGTTTTTTAATGGGGAATCTTAGATCTATCTGTGGCTTATTAAATTGTGATAGGATGGAGTTGCATAGTGGCACCTATTGATCAATGCTTTTGCTCAGGTATGGATGCTCTCCTATTGTTGGGCAGAGCTTGATATTCAGTGCTTTATTGTTTTTCTGGGATTCTTTGGTCATTTGGACATATCAAAAAGAAGCCAGTTATACACTTGAAGGATCTCCTATTCCTTTTGGCCAAGGGATTGTTAATGTCAGATATGTTGAACACAAGGAATGGGGAAGCCCTATTTATTGCACATTTTGAACAAGGATTATGTATGATGTAACATGGAAGTAATAAAAGCATCTTCCTCCCAAGGTTGTTATGAGGATGAAGCAGAATAATTAATCAACCGATTATTAAACATATATTAAGTGCCTACTATGTGCCAGGCACTGGGCTAATCCCTGTGCATAATAAAAAAAATCAAGACAGTCAGTCCCTACCCTCAAGGAGCTTACACTCTAATTGGGGAGACAACGTGAAAACAAATCCATACAAACAAGGATAAATAGGAAATAATTAACAGAGGGAGGACAGTAGAATTAACAAGAGTTGGAAAAGGTTTCCTATAAAAGATAGGATTTTAGTTGGGTCTTAAAGGAAGCCAGAGAAGTCATTAGATGGTTTTGAGGAAGGGAAATGTTCCAGGCTTGGAGGACTTGTTGGAGAACATATTAAGAGCTTTGTATTGCTTAAAGTGCAGTATAAATGATAGCTGTCATTGTTATCCTGTGGGAGTCTGAGGAAACTTCATGAGTGCATATCCAAAGGCCAAGTCAACCTCTACATTCGCAGCTCTTTTCAAATATTGCCTTCTCTAGGAAAATGCCAGATGGGGAGGATTTGAACAGGAACCCTTACTCTGTGGTTGTCTGGCAACTGCCCTTCTCTATGAGACTCCTGAAGCAGAAAGGGTAGGCAGAGAAAATGAAATGAAAAAAAGAGAGAGATTGAACTACAGCTAATGAAAATATTCAGTAGATATTGACATAAAGCTTGTTATCTGCTTCTCAGTTCTTCTAAGACCAGGTTGCTTCTTGCTACACTTGTTCTCAAAGGCTAGATTGTTCTTCAGTGACAAGATACAAGAGAAAATTCAAGACTTAGAGTTCTGTGAGTCCTGATTCTATCACTTATTAGCTGTGTGACTTTGGTCAAGTCATTAAAGTTTCTCATCTGAAAAATGAGAGAGTTGGACTAAATGATCACAAAGTTGTTTTCCAGCTCTAAAATTTCATGGTTCTCTATCTGCCCTTACCTACCTCATGGACAGTTTTTTTAAAATGAAATATTAGATATGAGAATGACCTGTAAACTCTACTGTTCCATAAAGATATAAGGGATTATTTTGTATGTTATCATTTTGTAGGTTTCCAACTGTATTCAGGCCCTTTTTGGTGAAATATGCGAATGGAAACTATGTCATGGCCAATGCTAGAAATAGTATAAGATTGGATTTCTAAAGTAAAGAGCTGTCTAGTCAGCTTCTGTCTTCCACATGGTCAATCTGGTATAAACTTACTATGTCTATCTTGCTAAATGACGTACCTCAGAAAGGCAGCAATATGCAGACACATGCCAAACAAAAAATTATTCACCAACCAACCAGCAGCTGTCACTGGCCAGTGGCTGCCCAGCAGGACTGAGCTATGTCCATAGCATAAGTGAGTAGCTGATTGCCAAGTAAGGGAAGAGGTTTGTCTTTAGAATATCCTCTCGGAATGCATGACTCACATCTCACATCTCAACAGAGATTCCAATTTGCACATCATTTCTTCTTCTGCTCCAATTTTGAAATGAATTGGACTGTTGTGATTTGAATCTTGTGATGATGACATGCACTGCACATATATTTGATATTTGACTTAAGAAGACACCTATGGGATGAACCTGACCACATGAGTAAGGATATAGAGACCTCATATCCAGAGGCAGCATGGCATAGTATATAGAGAATTAGTCTTTGAGGTAGGAAGACCCATATTCAAGTACTATTTCTGGCACATATGAACTATGTGAGAATACGTAAGCCATTTGACTTCTCAATGACCCATGCCACTTATTAAGAACTGAAGTAACAGGGAGTTTCTTTACTGGGACTCTCTTACATTGATGAAAACATCTCCTCTCTCCTTCCCTCCCAAAATCCAGTGGTATAACCAGGAAAAGTAGAAGGTATATTGAGAGAAATGGTGATGAAGCTGAGTTTTGAAGGAACCCAGGGAATCCAGAAGGGAGAGATGTGCAGGAAGAGGATTCTTGGCATGGAGCACAGCTAGTGAAAAGACATGGAGTCAGGAAATGGAACATTGTTGGAGGGAATAGCAAGAAGGACAATGTCACTGGATTCTAGGATAGGTGGAGAGGAATAAAGGATAAGGAGACTCTAAAGGTAGTAAGGGGCAAGGTGGTGAAGCCTAACAGGAGATTTTCTATTTGAGCCTGGAGGTACTCCTGAGCCATTTGTTGAATAAGAAGGTGACCCAGTCAGACCATTTACTTAAGAAGATCACTTTGGTAGCTGAGGAGGATGGACTGGAGGAGAGAGAACAATAAGAAGGTTATTGCAGTGCTCCAACAGTGAAGTGATGACTGTACACATCAAGGCTGTTGTTGTTGTGCTGGTCCTTCCCTGCCGAAGAAGAAATGATGACATGACTCACACTTGGCTTTGTTTTGAGTGAGGGAGGGCTGTGCAGGTCACCAGCCTCACTTCTCCTCTGGAGCCATCTGAATCCGGTGACCAGATATTCATCAGGATAACTGGAGAAGGCCCAGGATGCAATGGGAGACCTTGGCCTTTTTAGGCTAAGATGTTTTTAGTTACTCACTAGAGGGAGGTAATGCCCATTCAGTGAATAGGCCTCTTTAAGAAGTAGTCAGGAAATGGCCCCTTTCATGAGCAAAAGAAAAAAAATAACTAAATCAAACTGGGAGGGGGGGAAATTACTATTGATAATCACTCTAATCCAGGAGGGTCCAGAGAACTGCCATCAAGTGGAACTTGGGCAGCGATCTATTGTCCAATCTATGGGCTTCAGAGTGCACTGGGCTTAAGGTTTTGGGAAAGAAAGAAGGAAGGAAGGAAGGAAGGAAGGAAAGAAGGAAGGAAAGAAAGAAGGAAAGACATCTAGCTAGCAAACCCCAAATTAACTGGGCAGCCTCTGGTCATCCAAATTTACCTTCCTTTGGAGAGGAGAAGGAAGGGGAGAGGGAGACAGAAGAGAGAAGATGAACTGAGTTACCCAGCCAGCTGCGTCCTCACTCTTGGTCTTCTCACAGGTTGTGTTCATCCTTCATTTTGAAGAAGACCATGGCATCAAAGAAATGATGATATGACTTGTACTTGGCTTTGTTTTGAGTGAGGGAGGACCATGCAAGGTCACCAGCCTCACTTTCTCCTCCTAAGCCATCCCACATTAAGGTATTAGCTGTGTGAGGGGAGAGAAGGGAGTGTGTACATGAGAGATGTTGTAAAGGTAAAAATGACAAGATTTAGTAATGGATTGGTTATGGGCAGTGAGTGATAAGTGAAGAATTGAGGTCATAAGCCTGGCTGACTGGGAGGCTGGTAGGGTTCTTTAATAAGGAAATTGGGAAGAGGGGAAGGCTTGGGGAAAAAATAATGAGTTCTGTTTTGGACATGTTGTCTTTGAGATATTTATGGCATACCCCCTTTGAGATGTCCAATAGATGGTAGGTGATCTGAAACTGAAGATCAAGAAAGAGGTAGGGGCTGGGTAAGTAATCTGGGCAATTATCAAATGATAATTGAATCCATGAGAGTCAGCGAGATCACCAAGTGAGATACTATAAAGGGGGTAAGGGAAGAGGATGAAGGAGAAATCCTTAGGGGACACCCACAGTTAGTGGCCATAACCTGGAGAAAGATACAGCAAAGGAGACAGAGAAAGCATAGTCAGATAAGCAAGAGAATAACAAGGAGAGAGCAGTGATATGAAAACCTAGAAAAGAGAGTATCCAGGAAAAGAGGGTGATGGACAGTATCAAAGCTTACATAGAGATCATGAAGGACAGGATGGAGAAAGGTCATTAGATCTGGCAATTAAGAGCAGTTTGGAAAGAGCAGTTTCAATTGAATAAGACCAGAAACAAAACCACTCAGAGTTTAGAAGAAAGTGAGAAGAGGAGGTGGAGGCACTAATTGTACCAATTTCTAAGGAACCCTAGCCATGAAAGGAGAGAATATGTAATATGATAGCTAATAGGGATGGTCAGATCAAATAAGGGATTTTCTAAAGGATGAGGAAGACATAGTAGTCTTTGTAGAGAGAAACAAGTAAGAGAGAGAGAGACAGAGAGATTTAAGGTTAGTGAGAGAGAGTGAGGATGATAGAAGGGTCGGCCTGCCAGAGAATGAGACAGAATGTAATAAGTTGTGCATGGAGAGGGAGAAGAATCATCCCTTTACTTGAGAAAAGGGTGAAGAAAATTATGGAAGGACATCTGAATGATATGAAACAAAGATGAGTAGTCATATGGTCTCTATCAATGGACTCAATTGTGTGTGTTTGTGTATGTGTGTGTGTATTTGTGTGTTTGTGAAGTATGAGGCAAGATGAAAGGATAAGGGAAGGAGTTAATGTGGGGAGGGATTTGAGGTGGTAAGAAAAGATCTGGAATAGCCATTGTGTTGAGTAGGACAGTGAATTGTTTAGGGAGGTATAAAAACATGGACTTGTTTCAGAGGAAGTTGGTGTCTTCCCCATTAGATTATAAGCTCCTTGAGGGCAGGTGCTATATTTTACCATTTTTGTGTCCGCAGCACTTAGCCCAGTGCCTGGCACATAGTAGACAATAAATATTGTCTGGAATCACTGCTCCCCCAGAGAAGAAGAAAAGCTGCCTTTGCACTTGTTCCAGGGGCTACTACAACAATTCATTCTCTCAGGATGTTGGTATGGAGAGGCTTTGCAGGGACTGATGCTGAACTTTTCTGGGATAAAGACATGCATCAGGGATTCACATTTGAAAAGAAGATGCTAGCTGTTCTCATTCTAAGTGGACTCACCTGACCCTTTTCACGTCTTTGTGTATAACTTGAAATAAATTAGATTTAAGTCACAATTCTAGGATAGCTTCATTTCTTTGTGTAAAGAAAAGTGATTACACCTGGGAATGACTGAAATAAGCCAGATGCTGGGGCTCCCAGATAATCTCCCTAGTGGGGACAACTGGAAATGGCAGAGAAAAATCATTTTTGAATTGCTTTTAAGATAAAACTCACATATAGGTGAGTCTGAAGTCACTTTTCTGTGGTGATTAGAGCAGGTGTTTGAGTTGGTGTGTGTAGAGGGAGGGAGAAGTGTAAGCTTTTTGTATTAGCCATGGCTGTATCAGGACAGCATCCTGACAAGCACCAAGATAAGTAAGCAAGGTAACCTAGCACCAACTGTACAATTGCATCTCATTGAGAGAAAGTAGCCATAATGGCCACTTAGTTATAAGAAGTTTGAATCTTCCCAAAGGACTTATTGATTTGGGACTGCATACGGACTAACAGTGCCATTGAGGGAACTTGAAAGTGTTTGCTGTCTCAGAGAAGCACATCAGACATATGGGGGATGACACACAAACAACAGACTTTAAGTAAGTTCTACTATTTAACTCTTGTGAGATCTATTGTATGTATCACATAATCATCAATACTATATCACATATGACTACATGTGTCTTGTGTACTTGGTACAGCATGTCTCTATTATGGATCATGGATGTTGCTTAATATGCAACCTGTGTAACCCTAACCCTAAATGCACTCTGATCCTAACCCTAAATATGCTCTAACCCAACCCTAAATGCGCATTTAATTTTCAGGGTTAAGACATTCTTTGACTGGAGGATAGTGTAACGGAGACACAGCCCTTTGATTTTGTGATATAGTTGACAGTGGTGGTAACCAGCCTAATTCATCCCACTCTGGTTTTTCCAATGCTTTCTGAGCTAATGCTCTCTGATCCTTGGTGTAATTTGCATGATGTGACATTAATCTCTGGGCATGGTGGTGGGAATGATGGGGATCAAAAAGGTGAATGGAAATGGCCAGACTTTTGCTTTAGGAAAGTCTTTTTGGTAGATTGGTGGAGGAGGGTTTTTACAGCAGGGAGAGGCTACCAAATAGAAAGCTGTTGTCATAGTTCAGGCAAGAGCGGGTGAGAGTCATCTAGTCACTGCTAGGGTAGTGGCTGTGTGAGTGGAGAGGAAGTGATGGATGCAAGAGATGTTACGGAGATGTAAAAAAGACAAGACATGTGGGGTGATTGAGCTGGGGGTATTCAAGGACAATTCCAAGGTTGTGAACCTGAATGACTGGAAGGATGGTAGTGCTCTTGGGAGTAGTAGGGAAGGAAGAGGGCAAGATTTTGGAGAAAAGATAAAGAGTTTTGTTTTGGATGTTTTGAGTCTGAGATGCCTAAAGGACATGCAATTCAAAATATTTAATGGGTAGTTTATGAGGTAGAATTGGAACACATTCTGTCCTACTAGAGCCCCACCTCTCTGCTAGGTAAAAGAAGTGTGTTTTGTCTTTTTCTAGGAACCTTAATCAATTTTTTCCCATTTCTCAGAGTTCAGATGCCCTTTATTGATCTTGCATTTTTATAGTCATTTATTATATCATTCTCTTGGTTCTGATTATTTTGCTTTGCAGTAGCTCATATAATTTTTCCCATGTTTCTCTAAATTCCTTGACTTTATTATATATTACTCAACAGTAACATCCCCTTACATTCATTTACCAATTTTGTTCAACCCTTCACCCATTGATAAGCATTTACTTTGTGTCCAATTCTTTGCCACCATAGCATGCTGCCATGTTTGTTTTGATACTTTGGCATTTTTGTTTCTGTCTTTGACTTCTTTAGGAGTATAAACTCATTATTAGGCTTTCTGGGTCAGAGGGAATGGACAGGTGAGTCACATTCTCATACAACTTCAGTTTGAAATCTAGAAGAGTGAACCACTTTCAGCTCCACCATCAGCGAGTCTGTCTTCATATTCCCTCCAACACAAATTATTCCGAATCTTTGTTTCATCTTCGTCATTTGCATGATGTGAGCTAAAACTTCAAAGCTTTTTAAATGTGTGATTCATGTCATGAACATTTATGTTTTGTAATTCTTTTGAAAACTATTTATATCCCTTGGCCATATTTCTGTTGGGACATGATGCTATTATCTCTTTTTTGTCAGTTCTTTGTATACTTTGCAAAAGAGTTTTTTAATTATAGACTACATCTACATAGACTACATCTACACTGAGAACTTCAGAGGACACAAGATTCCATGGCACATATTATTCATTGATTACAAATGGATCACTTGACATAATAGAAAAAAAACGTACCTTTCCTCCAACAAGGCTTTTCCCAAACGTCATCATTATATAACATCCCTTGTTAAATGCAATCATAGAGGTATCTTTATTCAATAATTTTCTGATTTTTAATGTCAATTAAAGCACAAAATAAGGAGAGGTGTGCTAACAAAATTTTACTATTATGACACTATTATGATACATGCAGTATTTCTTTCATGAAGGCTAGACTGGCTCCTCCTTAAAGGGGGTTTGTTTCATTCGGAGTATTAGAGCTTAAATTATCAAGGTGTCCTCCTTGTCTCAGAAAGCATACAAAGCCTTTCTTTTTGAGAATTGATATTCCTTAGATTTGGTGGAATTCCAAGTTTTCCACCCAATGTTGCTGCCTTAGTAAAAGTAGAGGGGAAAGGTGTCTATTTAAAAAAAATGTACTCTTTGAAATCTGTCAGGATCACATTGCTGACTGTTCCCTTTTAAATTTGATTTTTATTGAATTTTGTGGTTGTGAATGTTTTAGAGCATTTCAGTCTAGAGCCTGAATCACTGAATTTGCCTGAACTACTCTAATCCAGAACTCATGTCATGGCAGATTTCTTTTCTGATTCCAAATGATTCCCCTGTAGCTAGATCTCCTGTAGACAGAGATGTCCTTCAGATGTTCCTGTTTTCAAATAGCATTGTGCTGATTATATCAAACATTCCTCAATGAACTCCTGCAACCCTTCAGGACAGGCTAATGACATTCCACATAGGAATAACCCAAAGGATGAAAATGACCTCTTGTAATGACAGTAACAGTACCCTATTGGACTAGTCTATCGGAGATAGGCCAAGAACAAATAGGAAAAAGATAGGTAGTTAGATTGTACTTAGAAAATCATTCATTGTTTTCCATGACCTCAAACAACCTATCTTGTAAAACCATAGTTCTTTTGGTGATGCTACATGGTGGTAAATCATGATGATATCATAAACTGAAAAATTATGAAAAATCAAACTGAAAGTCAAAGGGTCAAAATGAAGACAAGTGTGGTGGACATAAGCAGGCTGTAGCATATTACCAATCACGACTTGATCCAAAGAAGGGAATGGGAGATATATCATCAAAGAAGTATATGGTTGGAAAAGGCTGTGGATCAGTTATGTAGTCAGAGCAAGGAATAACCAAATGGACAGCTCTGGTGCCACAGTGGTACTTATGGGATGATAAATACCCAGAGGAAGGCCTCCACTTGGGGACGGGAGACTGTAGTCTACCTCACAGAGGTGAGGATCAGACTTTTCAAAATGGCAGCCTGACTGACCACCTGAACCTTTGTCACTAGAGGTTAACTTAAGCCCAGCTGAAGTAGCCATTTGTATGCAAATTAGCGCCTGAAACAGAGGACCCAAATCCCTGTCAGCCATAACATCAACAGATACTAAATTTGGCTCTTGGGGCCCAGGGTATGTTTCAAATGCCAAATTTAGGGTTTCTGGTTGGTTAAAGATTCTGGCCTTCTCTGTTCTAATGTCTTATAAAGAACAAACAAGACATCAAGGTCAATACATGTTAGAATTTTAATAATTCAACCCCCAAATCAATAGCAACTGCTTAGAAGATGAAAACTTTATGAATCTTTAAACTCTCCTACTTTTCACCATTTAATTTATGATATCTCTAATCTCTCAGGTGGTAACGATAGTTTCTTATGCAACGGCCACAGAATCTTCAGGATCACATTGGTGGCTGCTCCCTTTTAAATGCTTTGTTTTAACTTATTTTATTAAAATATCTATGCTAAAGAAGAGTTCAGTCAGGAGGAGGGAAAATGTTCCCCCCACCCCAGTTACAAGTGATTGTGATAGAAAGAGAAAAACCACCAAAATTATTTTTTACAAGATTATTCTTATTAGATTTAAAATGACTTAAAAATAATTTTAGCCTTTCTTTAGTTTGAACATTAATAAATATATAATATCACAATGCACGTTAAAAAGCAATTAAATTATAGAAGCAGGAATTTATATGACACTTAGATTTTCAGAGCACTTTACTCACCCACATCGTTTTTGAACTTAAGAGCAGCTCTGTGATGTAGGAGCTATTATTATTTTCCCTTTACCAATGAAGAGACTAAGGATTCGAGTGATTAAGTGTTTGTTTCTCAGCCATGCCTGTAATAGGTGTCCTAAGGTAGGATTCAAACTCAGGTCTTCTTCTTTCCAAGTAAAGGGCTTGATCTGCCACATCAAGGTATACAAAGAGAGAAGCTATAACACACACACACACACACACACACACACACACACACACACAGCTGTAAGAAGCTGTTTAAAAATTCAGCTGGTTGTTTTCCACAAGAAATCAGTTTATTTAAATAACATCTACACTTAAGTTTCCTTATCCATGAATTGAGGGGCTAGCTAAGCTAATTTGGACTAATCCAGGTTTCCCTTAACAATAAGATTTCTAAAAGTTCTATTCACTTAAACTTTTTTCCCTTTATTTTCTCTTTTTTCTTTTTTCCTATTTTTTATTTTCTATTTTAAAAATTCTAGTCACTTACATCAGGTCCTTTCTTCATGGAATGCTTCTCAAAAACCATAGCTTTTGATGGCCAAACAAACAATTCCTTATTTCCGCTTTCTTATTTTTAATTACTTCTCTGGCCTCTACTCTGACCACCATCTGTTACATGGCTTCCAGATTGAGGAAAGAGAAAAATCCATTGTCCAAATGTTAGTCTGCTTTAAAATGCTTGGTGTCACCTGACTCTATTGAACCTCCACACTGGTTCTCACTGCACTGTCTTCAAGTGGAAGACAAGAGATGGCTTTTAACCTCAAACTAATATTTCATGGAAAAGGCAGTAGAGAAGCCCCCCTGAGGCCGGTGTGGCTAGAGCTGTTGGGACCCTTGCCTGAAGTTACACAGCCTTGTGCTCTGATGCTGTTTCTGAAGATTTAGTTTTAGATTTACTAAATACAGCCCAGCACAAGGTCTTATCCTTATTTATGTCTCCCCAGGAAAATGAATAGCTTCCATGCTGATAGCAAATCTCTCCATAGTTGCAACAGCCCTTGAGAGTTTACCCTTATCTTCCATCCAGGATTTTATTTATTTTTCATGCCAGATAACAATAACATTCATAAATCTTCAATTTAATGCTTTGAGGAAGCCTGCCGCTATGTATGATAAACCATTAAGGCAACTCAATCTCGATGCTATCTTAGAACTGCTGTGTATACTTAATAATATATCAACCACACTCTGCCTTCAATTTAGTCTTTTTTTCTCCCATATATTCATTCACCATTCACTTGGGATATTTTTATTGAGGCTCTGCTACATGGAAAGCACTTTTCAGGGTCATTGTGGGGAACACAAAGATAAATCGGATATGCTTCCTGCCTTCAGTCTAATAGAGGAGGTGACAGGCATACAGAAAGATGACACTTTAATAGAATCAAATGAAAGACATATTCATATAGGATCTTTTTTTAAACGAGGTCTCCTTATTTTGCCTAGGCTGGAAGTACAGCAGCCACTCATCCATACTACATAATGACTTATGGGCTCAGAAACTTGCTTGTTCAATTTCTGACCTGGACAAGTTCGTCTGTGTTGGTGCTGGCCTCAGTATGGCCACCCAATCACTTTATTTTTTTCCCTCTTTTTTTTGGTGGAGACAATCAGGGGTAAGTGATTTTCCCAGACAATGAGTAAATGTATAAAGTCAGATTTGAACTCAAGTCCTCCTTACTGCAGGGCTGGCCCCTATCTACTGCTCCATCTTGCTGCCCTATCAATCACCTTAGCTCTACAATAGCTCATAACTCCCTAGCTCAGGCAATCTGCTAGCCTCAGCCTCCCCTGACGCAGGATGACCAGGGGTGCCACCACTCTCAGCTCATGTAGAAATTTTCAAGAACTTTTACATCCATTTCAGGTAAAGTGAGAGAACAGTGCAAAATGGTAGCAGGTTAAATCATGTAAGAAACATAAAGGAATTCTTACAGCAGGAAATCATGCTTTCACTGTTCTTTCTGGATTCATCACTGCATGTAGAAATAGCATTCATGTGTCAAGCAGAGGTTGGACTCGACCTCACAGTCCCCCTTCATCCCTAAAATCCCATAATTCAGGCAATTCAGGGAAGAATTACAGCTTATAGAATGTAAGTTTCTTGAAGACAATGATTATTCAATTTCTGTCTTGATTCTCATGACACCTCTATGAGGACAGTGCTGTTATGTGAATCCAATGGTCTTGGAATGAATTCCAATTCATATTCTTTTAGTTTTTTAAGGTTTATAAAGTAATTTCCCCTGCAAAATAATCACAGAATCTCAAAGTTGGAAAGGACTTGCGATTTATATCTGTTACAGTATACAGGACAAGTGGTCCTACAGCCGCTGAGGGAGGAGCCACCATTTCCACAAGTAGTCAGTCTACTTTGGGCTACCTCTAATTGTAAGAGGGCTTTTTGGACAGTGCACCAAAATCTGCCTTTTTGCAACTTCACATAAACATAGAATCTGATCATTGAAAAGGACCCTAGAGGTTACCTAGTCTAGCCCATACATGAAAGGAATTCTCCAACCTGACCAACAAAGGATCTTCCAGTCTATGCTTGAAGACCTCCAAAGGGGGAAAGCCCACCACCTCTCTAGTCAGGCCATTCCATTCTTAGACAACTCAAATTCTGAGGTCTGATATCAAGCCAAAATTGACCTCTTTACGACTTCCTTCCATGGCTTCAGGTTTTGCCTTGTGGTTTCAAACAGAAATCTAATCTCTCCTCCATATGACATCCTTTCAGATACTTGAAGACAGCTACCATGTTTCACCCCACCCTCTCCCAATCTTTTCTGGGCTAGATATTTCCATTTTTTTTTAAAGTAGTCAAGGCACTTTACTTTCCTCACTGCCCTCTTTTAGACACACAGTAACTTTTCAAGCATGGCCAGGGGTGTGCCTGAGTCAGCTCCAATTGGCTCACAAGAACTGTTGCACATATTTTGAGTATGAGCATTTATGCTTTGCAAATTGAGAAACACTACAAATAGGGGCAGTAAATAGAGAACTGGCTCTGGAATCAGGAGGACCTGAGTTCAAATCTAGCCTCAGATATTTCCCAACTGTGAGACCCTGGGCAAGTCTGTCAACCCTGTTTACCTCAGTTTCCTCACCTATAAAATGAGATAGAGAAGGAAATGACAAATCACTCTAGTATCTTTGCCAAGAAAAACTCCAATAGAATCACAGAGTCAAGCATGTCTGAGATGACAGCAAAACAAATCGGATCTTGATTTACTGTTCTGCTGAGTTTCTAGATTCTAGAAAGGGATGGAGAAAAACAATACAGCACCTTTACAATTTGTATTTTAAATACATTTGAAGTTATTTAAAATTTGTATTTTCAATACACTTAAAATTTAATTTGTATTTTCACTACATTTAAAATTAAAAATTATTTAAAAGCTGTATTTTCAATACATTTAAAATTATTTAAAATTTGCATTTTCAATACACTTAAAATTTAAATTTTGTATTTTCAGCATATTTAAAATTAAAGTTTGTATTTTAAATATATTTAAAATATGTATTTTTTTTTTCCTTTTTTTCCCCTGGAAAATCAGTTGTTAAACTTTTACCACCACACCCCTGCATGACATCAACTGAATGCAATTCTTCAGATAAACTGTGATAGGTCAGAATGTACTACAACTATCATCTCTCTGTTTAACTTATTGCTTCCTGTTCTGCCCTCTGGTGCCTAACAGAACAAGGGTAATTATTCTTCCACACAATAACCTTTCAACAATTTGAAGATAACTCTTATGTTCTCCTGCATCTTCTCTTTTCCAGGTTTACTATTTCAGTTCCTTTAATGGATCTTCATGAGACATGAACTTATTGACTTTGAACAACCCTGTGAGATAACCAAGGAAAATTTATTATCCCTATGTTAAAATGAGGGAAGTGAGACTCAGCAAAGTTAAGTGGCTAAATATCATAGATCTATAAATGGAAAGGACCTTAGAGATGGTCTAATTGAACCCATTTTACAGGTGAGGAAACGGAGGTCTAGAGGAATGTAGTGATTGCCCAAGGTCACACATGTAGCCCTCCTCTCCTGACCGGTGATCCAGTTGACCCTCCATTTTGGAGGCTAAGCACATTTGGGACTGTTTGGGAGCATTCTGTGACAACTGTATCCTTAGGTTTAGCCGAAGTTGAGACAACTCTTACCATTAAGGCATGCTTATTCAGGACCAAGATAGGGTGACATAGTGTCCTTTTCAGCTTTAAAATATTTTAAGTATATGAGCTTATTAAAACAGATAAGCATAACTGTTATTTGCAGCTTTCTCACAGACCACAGCTGAGAGGAGCTGTTATTTGCGTTAGAGCTTTGGCAGGAATTTGCTAATTGTGGGTCAACTGCAGCTGAGCGAGTGAGTAAGTAGCATCTTATCTGAGACAAAGAGGGAAAAGCCCCAGAAAACAAAGTGGGAAAGCCCCAGAAAACAACAACCACCACCACTAATTCTACATGAGATCCTTTCACAGACAGACAGCAGGTCAGGATGATCATTCTATACACTGGTGCTTCGGTGGGAATTTTATCCTTCCTGAGCACATACACATGGAGAGCAGTCAATGAAAAGACAGGAAAGTCCCAGAAAAAGGGGAAGAAACTTAATATAGATAAAACCAAGCTCAGGAGCAGCCAGGACCAGAGTTCTAAGAGCAGTGAACCCACATGGGAGAATGGGCAATGTGCCAAAGCAGTTTGCCAAGGAGAGTTAGTCATAAAGAGCCTCCGTGAAAGAAGGAGAGGCAGCTGATATCTCAGTTCCACTGAGGATGGACAATATGGAGATTTATCCTGTGTCCTGGGGAGGTTGCACAATTGGATTTCTGCCAGTGTTAAGGAACAGATATGTACACATTAATTTATTCTGCATATGCCTATATTTGTAATTGTTGTTTCTGTGTAAAGGATATAAATTCTTTGGGCATAGAGAATGTTTCATTCTTTACTTTGTAGCCCCAGTGCCCAGTACATGATAGGCACTTGAAAAATGCTTATTGATTAATTGTGTACAATTTATGAATTGTCCAATTGAACAACCCTGTGAGATAACCAAGGAAAATTTATTATCCCTATGTTAAAATGAGGGAAGTGAGACTCAGCAAAGTGAAGTGGCAGTGAATCTGTACAATCGTGTTCTAACCAGAAGGTTAGAACTGTCCTTCTTTTTGGCTATGAAGATTGAGGAGGGTGGGTAAACTTGGGCATCCACCAATAACTGCAGGGATAAGTTTCATATGGTCTGGGGCTGTGGCCCAGACTTTGAGAACTATTGGGTTGGAAAGTGGCATGATGTGATGCTAAAGAATCATTGGGCAACCTTGTATGGTGGATAGGCTCTTGAACTTAGAGGCAGGAGTTCAGGTTCAAATCCTGAGTCAGACCCTTTTTTTGGCATGTAACCTCAAAAGCTCCATGCCTCAGTTTCCTTATTTTTAAAATAAGAAGATTGGAATCAGTGACCTCCAAGGTCCCCCAGATCTTTGGCTCCTTTGGAGGCCTGAGATACATGGGATTCTCTTTTCACTAGGGATGAAGGAGCAAATTCTTATGTCCCCAAAAGTGACTCTGTATCTCCATATACAGGAGAGAAACCAACCAGTAAATGTCAAAGAAAGAAGAGATGAACCGTAGTGAGTGATGCCTCCCTTCTTAGTGGAACTGGAGCAGTGATACATCCATATAACATGATCAAGAGGGAGGCTGGTTTGTTTGTTATATGGGTGATATATGGAGGTGTTGGACAGTGCCTGGAGACTTGGCAACCTGCCAATCAAAACCAATTTCTGATGATTCATATGTGGATTATTAAACCCACAAGAAGAAAACTAGGAAGTATGTCTAGGAATCATGAAGACTGGGGCAAGACATTTAAAACCTTAATAGCACAGATAGTTTTCTCACTGTAAATGAAAGTAGGAACTTGAGCAGAGAAAGATCCGTTTGGTAATTAGTTAGGAATATATTATCTGGCTAGGGATGGATTGCTTCCAAAATGGGCCAGTAAAAAAAACCAAAAACACATTTGTTTTGTGAATTGGGGAAAAGAGTTTGGTTTAACTTGAAAATGGCAGGAGAAAGAAAAAAATCCTTCTCAAATATCCACCAAGTTAGATACAACAAAATGGGGATTCTTAAAAAGACCCATGAACTTTAAAAATATATATTGACACCTATATTTTATTGTAATTTGTTTCCTTTGTAAATCATGTATTCTCTTAGATTCATTTAAAAGTACGATTTTGAGAAGGGTCTGTACTCTTCACCAGACAGCCAAAGACGTCCTTCACACATGCACGTGCACACACACACACACACACACACACACACACGATAATAAATGAATGAAGCCTTAAGTGCTGACAATGTATGAAGTATTGTGCTGGTGATACAAAAAGTAAGACAGCCTGTACTTTCCCAGAGCACACATTCTAATGGGAGAGGCAACACATATGGAAGATTTTCATTGCAAGTCAGATGGAAAAATTCCATAGTCTTCAGGATACAGTATCAAAGCAGTTAATGCCTTATTTACTTCTTTATTTCCAGGGTCCTAGACTGTCCACATCACAAAGATATGAAACGGATGGTGTTAAGGTGGTGGTGGTTTGACTTGCCTGGCATCTGCTGCTTCTTGTTCTCTCCCCTCCCTTTCACTTCACTTGGGCTGGCTTGATTCTCTTCGTGTGGCACTTGGTAGGGATGATTGGCCCCTTCTCCACAGGTGCTGCTTCTTTGAATGATGTCTGTGAGGGCTGAACTGGAAGCAGGAATGATGGGGAGAGGGGTACTGCCACTCCTTTCACCTGCCCATTGGTGGCAGTTGGTCCGCAGCTGTTAACTGTAGGATTATTAATTTCCATATTGTTGTGTCTTAGGCAATAGGGAGGTCTAAGAAGAGGGAGAGATGGAAGGCCAGTCGGGGGAGTAGTCAGAACACACACAATCTTTATTGATTATTAAATTCATCATCTTACGTGGGTGCAGTTTGTGGCTCCCCAAAACAATTACAATAGTCCCATCAAAGATCACTGTTCACAGATCACTGTAACGTATTTCATTGTAATGAAAAAGTTTGAAATATTGTGAGAATTGCCAAAATATGACACAATGTGAGCACATGCTGTTGGAAAAATGGCACCTATCAACGTGCTTTCTGCAAAGGTTACCACAGACCTTCAATTTAAAAAAAATCTATATCTATATCTATCTATCTATCTATATATATATTAGAAGAAGCAGAATCAGTATCTGTTACAAGTAATAGAGCAAAGCACAATAAAATGAGGCATGCCCGTATAAAAACTGTCTTACCCAGGAGAGAAACAGGAGAGGTCAAGAGGTTAAAAGATGTGGGGGCAGGGGGAGCATGGCAATGATGAAAGGGAGGGCAGATTTAGGGGGCAATGGTCAGAAGCAAGACAGACTTTTGAGGAGGGCAAGATAAAAAGAGAGAAAAGGATGAACAGAAAAAAAGAGGATGGAGGGAAATATACTGTTAGCATTAATAATGGGGTGGAGAATCCAGTGGAAGAGATGTTAATGATAGCAACTCAAAAAAAAAAGAAAGGGAAAAAAAGGAAAGAAAAGAAAGGGAACTCTGCCCCCTCCCCCATGAATCATTTGAAAAAAGCACAGAAAAGAACCTAAGAAGGTTCAGAGAGAATCACAGACAAACGTGACAGGTTTGGAACGAAGGTGATGAATTCACTACATGTTTCAAAAATAACCCAGCTGTACATCATAGCATTCACAATTTCATATACAATTCTCTGTCTGTTCTAATGTGTGTGTGTATGTATAGATATGTACATGTATATGTCTTCACACATATTTGGTGGTGTATGTTTAGAATGTCAAAATAAAGTGAGTTAGAGAGAAAGTGAGGAGGTAAATTCAACTTTACAGCTGTCTCTGAGACTTGGACTGCGGCTAGAATGTAACTATTGAAGCTTATGTATTATTTAAGTGGAACGGTTCGGATAAAAGAAATTGTGTAACAGCATTGTATATCAAGAATGCTCACTTTTTTATAGTATCAGAAGACTGGAAATAAAACGAGTATTCATTGACTGGAGAATGCTTGATCCAATTGGGTTTTATAAATGTCATGGAATATTGTTGAGTCAGAATATGTAGAATTTAGAGAAACATGAGAAGACTATGGAAGAAGGAAGAAAACCAAATCATGAGAACAGTACACACAATGAGTACAATAATGTAAACTAAAAGGTATTGAAAGTCAAATTTAATTATAATAGCCAGTCTTGGTCTGATAACAGATGATTAAAACAGACTTCCTTCTCAACAGAGAGGTAGGAGCCTATGAGTATGGAATGTTGTCTATAGTTTTTTTGTCAGTTGATTTTTACCTATTTTTTCTTTAGCTACAAAGAAAGGCTCAGTGTATAATGAGGTGAGGCATATCAGGGAAATTATTGCAGTGTTAAAAAAAATAAAGGGTATGATGCTTGGGGAGGGGGTGGAGCCAAGAAGGAAGAGGGGATGTGGATAAATTGTGACACTAATTCATTGTTGGAGTTGTGAACTAGTCTAACTATTCCGCAGAACAATTTGGAACTGAGCCCCAAAGGCTATAAAATTGTACATACCCTTTGACCCAGCAATACCACTACTAAACTGATCCCAAAGAGGTCAAAGAAAAGAGAAACAGACCCATTTGTACATAAGTATTTATAGAAGCTCTTTTTTTTGGTGTCAAAGAATTGGAAATCCATATATAGGGGATGCTCAACCATTGGGGAATGTCTGAACAAGTTGTGGTACATGATTGTGGTTGATAAGCAGGATGGTTTCAGAGAAGCCTCGGAAGGCTTATAGGAACTAATGAAAAGTGAAGTGAGCCACACCAGGAAAACACTGTAGGTAGGAGTAGCAATGATCAACTGTGACTTAGCTACTCTGATCAAGATAATTCTAAAGGACTCGTGATGAAAAAATATTGTCTACCTCTAGAGAGAGGACAGATGAACTCTGAATGCAATTTGAAGTACATTTTTAATTTTTTAATTTTGTATTTTCTTTTGCAACATAGTTAATACGGAAATATGTTTTGCATGACCTCACATATATAATTGAAATTAAATTACTAGTCTTCTCAAGGAAGAGGGAGAGGCAGGAGGAAATAATTTGGAAATTAATGTTAAAAAAATACTTAAAATTTTTTTCATGTAAGTGAGAAATATTTGATGGAATAAAAATAATTAACAATTAAGAGGCATCAAAACATAAATGTTACTTAAAAATATGCTTCATGTGTAGAAATTAATGAACCAAATGGATTCAGCTTAGTGGAAAGTATTTCTCCAAGAACTGACGTTGATGCCCATGGAACAAACACATCAAGAGACGTGGATTTTAAAGACACAGACAAAAAGATGGAAGCCTTGGCAGGTATGTGGGGGAATAAAAAGATGAGTGTGGTCCTGTAAGGATAGGGGCAGAAATGCCCAAACTCAGAAAGAGCTGTGGTTGGCAGTGAATCATAGGGACAGCCGTAATAGCTTTTAAAACCACTTTTCAGGACAACAGAAAGATTATAAAAGAAATAGAACTGGGGATGATGATGGATAGAGACAATATTAATGACGTTGGGTAGAAAGCAAAACCGCTTTTGGAAGTTTTATTGTTCCCTACTCTTTTTATGTCACATTCATTTTCAAATTTGCCCCCTTTCTACCCCAAACAAGTCTTTCTTTGCAACAAAGATTTAAAAAAAAAACAGTTCAAAGAAAGAACTACTCAAATTTTATTTTGCCTATGTTTTTTCTACCATGGACAATAATGTTGGATTAGGAAGGAAAGGACAGATTGGGAGTTGAAACTCAGTATAAGTGAGGGTACTGTGCCGCCTAACAATCCCATTTGTATTTAGGTCACCAGGTTCAAAACCCATTGATACGGGGACTCTCTTGAATAATGCAGACTACAGCATAACTTTACCTTCTTGCTATACTCATTATTTTCTTTGTAATCCCATAAATCTTTGATGAATGATTTATAGGAATACTCAATGTCCTGGAGGCTTCCTTTTTGGCTTTTTGCCATGCCATGGGTACCTCTGCAGTGCTTAGAGGATCTCCCTATTACCCCTTGCTCATGGAATATGACTTGACTTACCTTTTCTAATCTTATGTTTCCTGGATGGTGTCTTTGATATTGTTTCTTGTGAACATTCATTATTGGTTACTGGCTTCTACCTGCTCACATCCATCATGCATCTCTCCACTGCCCTTTGTCTGAGAGTTGATAGTATTCTCTGAGTGACAATCATTCCGTTCTACTGGAGGATTATTGATCTTTATAAGATACGTGTGTGTGTGTGTGTG
>CM053769.1:702458294-702474821 GCA_028658325.1 Potorous gilbertii | reverse complement strand
TGGGGTTTTCTTGACAAAGATGCCAGAGTGGTTTACCATTTCCTTCACCAGATCATTTTGCAGATGAGGAAACTGAGGTAAACAGGGTTATGTGACTTGCCCAGGGTCACACAGCAAATGTGTCTGTGGACAGATTTGAACTCAGGTCTTCCTGAGTCCAGACCCAGAGCTCTATCCACAGAACCACTAACCCTGTGAAGTAGGTAATTACTTATTCCCCCCCCCCCATTTTGCCTAGGAAGACTGAGGGTCATAAACTTATCTGTGGTTTCATAGCCAATAGGTATCAGAGGCAATATTTGAACCCAGATCTTCTTTATCAAATCCATCATTGTATTTTCTCCATCAGTGCTGTCAAATTAGAAAAGACCTTCATCTGGAGGTATATTGACTTACAAAACCACAACATTATTTATGTTATACTGTATTTTTTTATTTTGTTAAACATTTCCAAATTATTTTCTTTTTTGAGGCAAGGAGGTTAAATAATTTGCCCAGAGTTACACAGTTAGTAAATGTTTGAGGTCAGAATTGACCTCAGGTCCTTCTGACTCCAGGATAATGCCTTCCCCCTAATTATATTTTAATCTGGATCAGGCAACAGTTGGAAGTTTTACTGATACCTCATCACTATACTCCATGGCCATTTGCAAGGGAAGTCATTAATATGACAACAGTCATAAATGTAAAATACCATGGTATTCAAAACAGACTTCAATCCCTTCATTTAAAGATAAGGAAACGGAGGCCAGAAAGATAAAGTATCACTACTAAGGTGACAAAGTAAACTTCATTAAATAATGGTAAGCTTACACATACAAAAATATTTGCAGCAGCTCCTTTTGTGGTGGCAAAGAATTGGAAACTGAAGGGATGCCCATCAATTGAGGAATGACTGACCAAGTTGTGGGACATGAATGTGATGGAATACTATTGTGGTATAAGAAATGATGACCAGGCAGATTTCAGAAAAACCCGGAAAGACTTACATGAACTGATGCTGAGTGAAGTCAGCAGAACCAGGAGAACATTGCACAGAGTAAACAGCATCATTGTACGATGATCAGCTTTGATAGACTTAGCTCTTCTCAGCAATGCAATGGTCTAAGAGTTTCTAAAACAATTCCAAAAGATTCATGATAGAACATGGCATCCACATCCAGACAAAAAACTATGGGAAAGCATACTATTTTCTCTTATTATTTTTTTCTCTTTCTCAGGGTTCTTCCCTTCTGTTCTGATTCTACTTTCACAATATGACTAATGTGGAAATAAGTTTAATAGGTTTGTACATCTATAGGCTATATCAGATTGCTTGCCCTCTTGGGAGGGGGGAGGGATGAGGGAGGGAGAAAAAAATTTGAAACTTAAAATCTTATAAAAATGAATGTTGAAAACCATCTTTACATGTAATTGAAAAAAATAAAATTAGAAAAAAATAAAATACTATTAAGTACAAAAACCAAAACAAACAAAAAAATGGTAAATTTGCAATCTAGCAAGGGTGATAAGTAAGACTTTTCACATACAAAGTTAGTAGATCACAGTATAATAAATGTCAAGGGGAGCTGAACACCAAAGGGCTGGGTCTTTGATTTGCAGAGCTTTATAGAGATCCTTACCAAGGCTGGACAATCTCTTGGAAAGAGGTTCATGCTTCTGGGACAGGCATGGTGCGTTCCAGCCCTCCTCAACTGAGGCCAGCCATTGATTCAGAGTCTCTGACTGCTGTTTTCTGCTGGGAGCAGGATTAGCATTTGTACACATTGGCTTGCTTCTATGGAAGTGAATTTACCACAATCACCTTTTGAGGAATGGGAGTTGAGGCAGTAGGGTGTTTTATAAAAACACAGATCCTAATTCTTTTGGGGAAAAAAAGGCCCTGAGCTTTGTGAATCAGTGTGAAGTGATAAGTGAGATTTGAAAGATTTCAACTCTTTCCCCCAATCAGTTCATGGTTAGGAATGGAAGCAAAGGCACAGAAATGAAATCAGGTAGGTCAAACTGTTCTCTGTGTCCTACTCAGATGTATGCTACCAGACCACACAGTCACGTACTCACTTCAGAAATCAACACATACTAAAAATCAGGGCTTACTGTTTAGTTGATTGTCTAAACTTAAAATGATAGAGAAAATGTGAATAATTCAGATTAAGCAAAAGTGTATTGTAAGTATTCTTTTTTTTTTAAATTTTCCTTCCAGGTTGTTCAACTTTTACCAGCACAGTACTGGTCCTATCAGAGAAGGAAACATATCCACATACTCTAAAGGGCTTCTGGTTTTTACTACCTATGTGGAATGCTTTGAATGGGAGCCCTAGTGCCCCAATTCCAAAATCTCTGTCCTGCTAAAGATATTATAAAATCATAGATTTAGAGGTAAAAGGAGTCTTAGACATCATCTAGTCTTACAGATGAGAAAACTGAGGCCAGGAAAAATGGAGGGCTTTGTCCAACGTCATACAGATAGTGAGTAGGAAAGTCAGCATTTGAACTCATATCCTCGGATGATGCTCTTTCCGTCAGACTGTGATGCCTTTCAGTCGATAACACCTGAAATTCCACCTTTAGAGATTAATCACATTAAGGTGACAAATTAACCCTCATTGAAGTGCAAACTCTGCTGGAATGGATGAGAAATCAAGTCTGTATCAGTCACAGTGTGAAACAGTTCAAAATAGCAGAAAGTACTGTAACTGGGGTCAGAAGACCTGAGTTTGACTTTTGACTTTACCGACTGACTTGCTTAACCTCTCTGAACCTCAGTTTCCTTATTTGTCAGCTCTCCCTCACTCAAATCAAAGTCAACTGCAAGTCATCATGTCATCCTCTCCCTGATGTCATGATCCTCTTTGAAAACCAAGGACAGGCACAACCTTATTTGCTGAACGGGGATGATAACATTTATCTCAGGTTGTTGTGGGGTTTAAATGTGGCACTATAGGTGAACACATGCTATTTACCGAATAAATATGTGTATACGTACTGACTCGGCGTTAGCCAGTTTATCTGATTCCATCTTGCTTGCTGATTGGTCGTATTGTAGAGAGTAGCAGAGCTAAATGCAATAAGATAGTAAGGATCATGGGAAGGTCAGAGGGCACCAAGGACAAATCTGAATTCCTGTTAAGTTCGTAGTACTATGGGGTATCTAAAGTGCTGCCTTGGGGCACCCTTCCCAGCATAAGGCCTGTATCAAAGCTAATTGTGTTCAAGATACGCAGATTCATCTGAACTCTCACTAATGCGTTTATTTTGATTAGTCGGCGGGCACCTCATGAGCCCCCACTAATGTGTTATTGGCGGGCACCTCATGAGCCCCCACTAATGTGTTGTCGGAGGGCACCTCATGAGCCCTCACTAATGTGTTGTCGGAGGGCACCTCATAAGCCCCCACTAATGTGTTATCGGCGGGCACCTCATGAGCCCCCACTAATGTGTTGTCGGAGGGCACCTCATGAGCCCCCACTAATGTGTTGAGGGCACAACTAGTTTAAATCAGAGTCATTTTATGAAATAATTTAGAAAGCAGGAACAGAATACCCCCCACAAGCCATTGCTACATCCTCCACTTCGGTCTACTCCCATCTGGCTGGCACATTGATGCTGCTTAAGCTCACTCCTTATTCAATATACCCCAGAGGCACCCAATCACTGGGAGGATCAAATAGAGAATCTTCTGTTTGTCATGAAAAGTCTTTCATAACCTGATCCTTCCTTACCTTTTTAATCTTGTACCTTCAGTCAAAGGGTAAAGAGTTACAACAGGCAGCTAGTTGGCTCAGCGGTTAGAGGATCAAGCCTGGAGTCATGAATTCCTGGGTTCAAATCTAGCCTCGGACACTTACTAGTTGTATGACCCTTGGAGAGTCACTTAACTCTGTTTGCCTCAGTTTCCTCATATGTCAAATGAGGTGGAGAAGGAAATGACAAGCCTCTCCAGTAGCTTTGCCAAGAAGACCCCAAAAGAGGTCATGAAGAGTTACATGTAACTGAAAATGACTAAATAACAAAGAGGTACAACATTGATTCTGCTACAGGGAATGCTTTTTTTCTGTTCTTTTAAAAAAAACTGCTTTATTTTCCCAAACTTGTTAAGAATGCTTGACCACTGATGGCCATTCCTGAGTGGCTTCCAATGCCATTAACTGAGACAACTCTTTCCCTAAAGCATAGACTCAATGCAATGCAGTATTGAAATATATACTAGAAACCATGCAAACAAGCGTTGCTTAGTCCATTAGAGTCACAGAACCATAAGTTTAAAAGTAACATCCAATTTCCCCATGCCTACCCCAACCTCCACTTCCCAAATGGATGGTTGACTATCCTATTTTTAGAGGTTTTCTGAGATGGGGATTCCAAACCTCTCTGTTAACCATGATCTCAATGACTCAAGGCTACAAATGTTAAATGTTTCAGACTTAGAAATGCTGACTTAGGAACAGAGGTTTGGAAAAGAAAGTGACCCTAGTGATGATTTAGTTAAATTTTCTCATTTAGATGAAACTGAGGGCTGGAGAAGGGCCTTGCCCAAGGTCATGGTTAACTGGAGAATTCGGATTTCAAATCCAGGACTTTTCCCACAGAGCTACACTGTTTTTCTCCCTTTCCATGGTTCTCCTCAAATCTACTGACTCTACCAACTTAGTCTAGAGAAATTGGAAAGCCTTAAAAATTTGTCTTCCTTAACATACACATCATAACCTTGAAAGATCCCTTAGATATCATCTATTACTTCTCTAATCATCCTCCTTTCCTCACCCCACCCCTTCTCATTTAAAAATGAGGAAGCTGAATCTCAAAAGACATAATTTGCCTAGAGTCACTCAAGCACTAAGTAGTAGAACAAGATTTGAGTCCAGGTCCAATTCCACTTATATTTTTTTCCACTAAGAGGGTGTCCCCAAAGTCTTAATGTAGATGTTAAAGCTTAAGTTTGAAAACATTAGATATTAAAGTTTTAAATTGCATTAAGATTTTGGGTATACCATGTGTATATTTCATCTTAAAGATGAGAGAGAGAGAGCGAAAGAGAGAGAGAGAGAGTGAAAGAGAGAGAGAGCGAAAGAGAGAGAGAGAGAGAGAGAGAGAGAGGTGTCTTCTACTTCTTGTCCCTGGAGAAGGAATTTTCATATTTACAACTCAGAAAAGGTAAATAGTAAGTAGGGAGGAGCTAATCAAACCCATTGTTTGTTTGGAACGGTTTATTTAGAAAGTCTTATCATTTTGATACTTTAGAATTGAGATGGGATTATTTGTCTAGGGAAAGTAACTTATTACACAGTAAACAATGTAAGAATTGACTTTAGGAATCTAATTTTTCTTTCATCCAGTCCATTGAATAAATGTTTTTATAGTCATGGAATGATAAAGTTAGAGTGACCTCTGAGATCTCTGGATGACTGGATAACAGATGGAAGGGGCTTTAATGATCATTTAATCCAATGGTTCTCTGAGGTTTTGGTCTCAAGTTTCCTTTACATTCTTAAAAATGAGTAAGGATCGTCCCAAGAAGCTTTTGTTTGCATGGGTTATAACTATACATATTTGACATATTAGACATTAGAACACCTCAGTATTATCATGAAAATTGTTTTGACCTTCAGGACCCCTTGAAAGTATCTTGGAGATCCCCAGAGGTCTCTCGACTACACTTTGAGAATGAATGATCTAATCCAATTACCTCATTTCCAGATGAAATCGATCAGGCCCACAGAGGTTGTCTCTATCCACGGCTCTTTTTCCAATTCCAGAGGCTGGTTTCTCTGCCTGTAGTCTTTACATACTTAGGTACTGTTCAAAGTCTGAGAATGCTATCCATCTAGCAACTGTTGTGAAGTGAAGTTTTCTTTCTCTACGCAGTTTCTGATTTAGTCCTCATGTTTAAGGCAAAGTTAAATCAAGCATATTTAAAGTGGCTCCCCCCCACTCCCTTGTCCCTTCCCTTTCATTCATTATGGCTGTTCTATGCCCAGAGTCAACATGATAAACCAAATTTCTCTGGTTGAGCCTGGAGTTGGAGGTTATCAGACATTCTTCTAGTAAAGATATCTTGAGCCCAAATCCTATTTCTTAGGTTCACTCTGGATCAAACCTGTATCCCCTAGGCTTGTCCTAGAATTAAACAAATTATGGATTTTTCCCATCCTGCATTTTCCACTCACTCCCTTTGTAATGTTGGGCAAATAATTTCTCCATCATGAGTCTCAGTTTCCTCATCTGTGGACTAGATGACCTCTAGGATCCTTTCTAGGGATAAAACCATGTGAAACGGTGATATGCTTCTGCAACTCTATGGCTGAAAACTCATGGACGCCAACGCAGCCTGGGAAAATGTTGAAAATCTATGGGAAGTACTAGCACAGGGTGATTCCCAAGGCATTTGAGGTTTGCAGTAGATCTGCTCCTAGGCTTCAGATGCTTATGCTTTGCCAATTCAAACCTCCAGAGCATTTTGTCTAGCATTTTTCCCAATCAAATTACTTCTTAGAAAGTTTAGTCCATCAAATGCTGCCTCATTGACACTTACTTAGTGAAAAACTTCTCCTCTCCCTCTCTCTTTCTCTCTCTCTCTCTCTCTCTCTCTCTCTCTCTCTCTCTCTCTCTCCCTCTTTCTCTCTCTCCACTCCCCCCACCCCTTCTCTGAGCAGTTTAATGCTTGAGAGCTTTAGGGGCCTTTTGCAAAAGCTTTTAGGATTCTCAGAGGAGGAACCATTTTGCTGAAAGTAAATGAAGTCAAATACGTTGTCCACAGATGAACTTTGGTTCCAGATTTTGACTCAAAGTGAGTTCTTTGTTTTTCAAGGTCAGTTTTTCTGTGCCTTGTTCTATCATCTCTCCTCTGGACAGTTTGCCTTTTTTTTTCTTTCCTCACATTTAATTTTATTTTAAGCCTGATACACACCAGATAAAATGGACATTTCTATGTACATGGAACAAGAGAGGATTTATGCAACACTGCGGGACTCTTATTATGTACAGCTTACTTTTCTTTTTAGGTAGATAATAAATTTAAACTGTAACTTTTAAACTTGTCTCACTTGTCTGTGCTTCTTTCTGTCTTTCTGTTTCCTTCTCTGATTTTTTTTTTTGGCTAAGGGAGTGGGAGAAACAAGATACCTTAGTGGTGTCTTTAAATCTTTTCTTTTGTTTTTTTAAAAAATTTTTGTTATCCTATTAGGAAGAAAAAAGAAGAAAACCCTTGCAACAAATATGCATAGTCAAGCAAAACAAATTCCTATAAAGATAATCTGCTTTCTTACAAATGGATGCAATAGAGGTATGTTTGCATATATCTTTCACAATGAAGCTTCCTTAAGCAGACCACAGCTCCATGATCCCTACAAAGAAATGGGATGAAGAAGGGTTTCTTGGACATTCTAAAGCAATATACTATTAATTTTTAAAAAATAGATTTTACCACTGACCTAATTATGATCAGCAACTCTTACGAACCCGTGTTCAAATCATATCCCATGATTCCATTAAGCAACTCGTCTATAAATTTGTAGGCTCATAGAATCATAGGTCTACAGATGAAAGGAACCACCCCACTCATTTTACTGATGAGGAAAGTGAGTCCCAGGAGTAGTGTGTCTTACATAGGGACTTATGGGTAGTAAGTATTCCAGTTCTTAAGTGGAATTTGATTCCAAAACCCAGGTAGTCTTGGAGAGTGCCCTGATAAATCAATTATGTTACTTAGCTATTGTGTGTTATTTGTGTGTATTTGAACCTAGTGCTTTCTGACTCTGAGGTTAGTTCTCTATGCACTATACCAAGTGTCTCTAGTCAGATATGTATTGATTGCTGTGGACTATGCAGCTAATTAAAAAGTTAATTGCAATAATAAGATCTCTATTCAGCCAAAGTGGCCTTTTAATTCCTTACACACAATACTCCATCTTCCTTCTCTCAATTCCTTTACTCTGTCTGTCCTCCATGCCTGGAGTTCTCTCCTTTCACTCTACCTCAATGAATCCCTCTCTTCCTTCAAAATGTAGCAAAAACACCATCTTCTACATGGAGATGGACTCTTCTGAATTACCCTGCATTTATTTGTATATTGCATATATTTTATTTATATTTATTGGTACACATACACACACACATTCTGTAGGTACTTACGTATGTACTTTTTGTCTCCCCCAATAGAATATAAGCTTCCTAAGAGTAGAGATTGTTTTATTCTTTGTATTTGTTTCCTAAGTGCCCACTACTTAGTCTGCACAAAGTCTAATACACAGTAGATATTTAATAAGTGGTTGTCTTTTTTACATTTTCTTTTTTCTTATTTTAACATTTATTAAAATGTTTTTGAGTCCCAAATTGTCATTTTCTCCTTCCTTCTACTTTCTTTCCCAACCATTGAAAAGCTATATGATATCTACTATTATACATGTGAAGTCATGTAAAACATTTCTACAGTAGCCAAGTGGCAAAAAAGCCCAAAATAAAACAAAAAAGCCCCGAGAAAAATAAAGTGAAAAATATGCTTCAATCTGCCTTCAGGGTCTGTCAGTTTTCTTTCTGGAAGTGGATAACCCTTTTTTTAAAAATCGTGAATCCTTTGGTCTTGTCTTGGGTAACTGTATCGCTCAGAATAGCTAACTCTTTCACAGTTGATCATGGTGCAACATTGTTGCTACTGTGTACAATGTCCTGGTTCTGTTCACTTCAGTTTCCATCAGTTCATATAAGTCTTCCCAAGTCATAACTTTTTGAAAATTGATTTGCAATGATGGCAATATAGATAATTGAGGCAGTCATCTGGTTTTATGCCTCCTGGATTATATATTCTATTAATGGAGGGAGGAAGGGAGGTCCTTGCAAGCTATCTTTCTTTTCATTACTATCATTTTCCCTCTTTTATTCATTCATTCATTTATTTTATTTTTCAACATTCACTTTGATAAGGTTTTGAGTTCCAAATTTCTTCCTCCCTCCCTCTCTTCCCCTTTCCCCAAGACAGTAAGCAATCTGATATAGGCTAGACATGTCCAATTGTATTAAACATTAGTCACATTGTGAAAGAAGAATCAGAACGAAAGGGAAAAACCATGAGAAAGGAAAATAAAAGTGAAAATAGTATTCTTTAATCTTCATTCAGACTCCATAATTCTTTCTCTGGATGTGAATAGCATTTGCCATCACAAATCTTTTGGAATTGTCTTAGAAATTCTAACTTAGGTCATTGTACTGCTGAGAAGATCTAAGTCCATCAATGTTGATCGTCATACAATATTGCTATTACTGTGTACAATGTTCTCCTGGTTCTGCTCATTTCACTCAGCATCAGTTCATTAAGTCCTTCAGGAGTACCTATCTTTCAATGTTGTCCTGAATATTTAGCTGCATTTAAGGCATGAAATCTAGCTGACCTCCAGGAACTTACCAGAATCCAGAGAGTGGATTCATGTATGATATGCTTCAATCTGCCCTCAGAGTCTGTCAGTTCTCACATGTATAATAATAGCTTTCTCCTTCTAATTTTTTTTAGGTGGTGACCATGGAATACTTGTTAAAGCATTTAATGACCTGGTGGAATTAACCATGGTCTAAGCTGGGGACCCCCTGAGTCTTTGGTGTTCCTATTGTTGCCACATCTCTGTCCTGTCCATCTCCCAATACCCCTTCATGTTCAGTAAAAAAAACAAAAAAAACTCTCCTTTTAAAAAAAATAATTTATTAATTTTTAGTTTTCAACATTTATTTCCATAAAATTTTGAATTTTAAATTGTCTCCCCCTTCTCCTCCCCCCTCCCTGAGATGGCTTTCTATATACATTCATATTAAACATATTTTCACATTAGTCATGATGTAAAGAAGAATTAGAACAATGGGAGGAACTACAAGAAAGAAGAAAGAAAATGAGAACAAATAGTATGTTTCCATCTTCATTCTGACTCCAGAGTTCTTCTTCTGGATGTGGCACCATTTTCCATCATGAGTCTTTTGGAGTTGTCTTAGATTCTTGCATAGCAGAGAAGAGTGAAGTCTATCAAAGTCAGTCATTGTGAAAAGTGGCTGTTACTGTGTACAATGTTCTCCTGGTCCTGCGCATTTCACTCAGTATCAGTTCATACAAGTCTTTCCAGGTTTTTCTGAAGTCTGCTTGCTCATCATTTCTTATAGCACAGTGATATTCCATTCTATTCATATACCACAACTTGTTCATTCCCCAATTGATGGACATTCCTTCAATTTCCAATTATTTGCCACCATAAAAAGAGCTGCTATAAATATTTTTGTACGTATGGGTTCCTTTTCCCATTTTCATGATCTCTTTGGGATACAGACCTAGAAGTGATATTTCTGGGTCAAAAGGTATACATAGGAAAACTCCCTTTCTTGATCCTAAACCTTTGCTTGGACAGTCTCCTTGACTTCACCCACCTCCCTTCTTTCACTGTATCACATGCATTCCATCTTTCTAGGAGTAACCACAAGCCCATTTCTTTTTTTTTGGTAGATATGTGACCTTCCTTTTTTATCATTAATCTCTTTGTGATATATGCCTAGCAGTGGGATCTCTGAGTCAAAAGGTGTGGACATTTTAGTAATTTTCTACCATGTTATCTCTTAACACTTTCATCCCTCATTGTATCTTTCTGTTGCTATATATGTACTCTGCATATATTAAACTTGCCTTTTTGTAGTTCCACTTTAGATAATAAGTTCCCTAATGATCAAGGGCCTGGACTAGCTACATTCAGTAAGTCTTCATAGCTCTAGGGCTCTGTTATTCTTTAATTCATTAACACTCCTCATAGATCAAATGGGCAACTGCCTATGCTATGTGACTCCAGGGCTTGTCCAGAAGTATTTAAAATTCCTATAAACTTCCCACCTGTGGGTTATAGCTTTGGAGGACCTTGTTAAAGAGTGGCTGCCTTATCTGGGAAGGATAAATCACTAAGCTGCTATCTCTTGAGTAGTATTGGTTGATATAGTATTGATTGATTAGATTAGCTATCTAGACAATAGTTAGGTACAAAACTCGGATAAATTTCCAGGTGTTGATGTTGTAGGGTTTGAGGGTTAAATAGGGGAGATCTCTATAATACGAAGCAGGCCTGAGAGGAATGCAGCAGGACATTGGTCATCCAGGGAGCAGAATGAAGACACTTGACAATTTGAGAGAAGGTGTAGCACGAAAATGTAAGGATAGATGGAAGGAAAATAAACTTTGCCTACCTTCACAGCTTTGACTAGGGATGACCCTGTTAAGAAACTCTGGTTTATGAAGACATGTAAAAATGGTGACAATTTATAGTTAAGCTATTTAGAGTAGGCCTTCAAAACTTGACTTTGAGTCAGGAAGACCTGAGTTCGAATCCTACCTTACTAGCTGTGTGACCCTTGATAAGTTGCAACTTCATTTGCCCTCAGTTTCTGTACCTGTGCAATGGGGATAAAAATGTCTGTATTACTGACCTCATAATACCATTTTGAGGTAATCTATATAAAGTATGTTGCAATCTTTAAAATGCTATACAAATGTCAAAGATTTGTTTGTTTTGGGCAGGGATGAAGAAAAGTTTCCGATATATGATTTTATTAGGATGGAGGCATCCCTCTATGAAAATAGCTCCCATCAATAATGGTTATTAACTGATTTGTAACTTATAGCCTAAGTTGCCTGGGGTGGGGGAAGAATGAAGCTAAGTCATTCATTCAGTAAACATTTATTAAATGTCTATTCATCAGGATGACTGGAGATGATCCAGGATGCACAGGGAGATGTTGGCCCCTTTAGGCCAAGTCTATGCAGGTACTCACTTAAGGTGAGGTCCCACTCATTGTCCCATTTTTGAATAGGACCGTTTAAGAGGTAGCCAGTGCATGGCCCCTTTAATGAGGCCAAGAAAAAGAAAGACATCAGGCTGGGAGGGAAACAGCAACAGTTACTATGGATAATCACTCTAAAGCCAGGAGGGTCCAGGTTTTGGGAGAGGAGAGGAGAGAAACTAGCCAGTAAAACCCAGTCAACTGGTCATCTTTTGGCCATCCAAATTTACCTTCCCTTGGAGAGGAGAAGGAAAGGGAGGGGGAGGCAGACAAGAGAGGAGGAGCTGAGTTACCCAGCTAGCTGGGTCCCCATTCAGTCAGCTGTGTCTACTCACAGGATTGTGTTCATCCTTCATTGCCAAAGAAGACCATGCCATGAGAGAAGTGATGACGTGACTTGCACTTGTCTTTGTTTTGAGTGAGGAAAGGTTGTGTAGGTCACCAGCCTCACTTCTGCTCCAGAGCCATTTGAATGCAGTGACCAGATCCTGGTTACTTCTTCAACAGGCCTATTCAATGAATGGGCATTGACTCACCCTAAGTGAGTACTTGCAAAGACCTTGGCCTAAAAGGGCCAAGGTCTCCCAGTGCATCCTGGGCCATCTCTAGTCATCCTGATGAATATTAGGTCTCTGGATCCAGCTGACTCTGGAGGAGAAGTGAGGCTGGTGACCTGCACAGCCCTCCCTCACTCATAACAAAGTCAAGTGCAAGTCATGTCATCATTTGTCTGATGGCATGGTCTTCTTTGGCAACGAAGGACAAACACTTAAGTGTCTACTATGTGCCCTAAGCAATGAGAATACAAAAAGAGGCATAAGACAGTCCTTGCTCAAGGAGCTTAAACTCTAATGGGGGAGCCAACAGGCCAACTAATATATACAAAGCAAGTTATATGCAGGATAAATATGAAATAATTAAGAGAAAAGACACTGGAATTAAGAACAGGTGGGAATACTTCCTAGCAGAGATGGGATTTTAGTTGAGATTTAACAATTAAAGAAAGTCAGGGAGGTGAGCATCACAGATGGGATTTAAACTTGCAGTCTTCTTGACTCTGAAGGCAAGCCTCTCCTGATGATACCACTACTTGGTTATTATTAAAACTATTTTTTAGCATTGTTATTTATTTCTTGTAATTTATTATTATTTGTTATACTATCGTTACGTTATCTACTATTACATTGGTACTGTACACGTATGTCGTAGGCAGTGTGAGTCATCTTTTCTAGGGAATCCTTTATAGCATCTTAACCAGAGAAAGAAGGCCTTTCCAACTCCTTATAGCTCCTAAGTCAGTTATTCTGAACATCTCATGACATCATCAGAAAGTAAAATACAGGGTGGCAGATTCAGAGCTTCATGAATGGTACACTGATCATTTCAGTCCCCTGGAATGTTTTGTAGCCTCCAGTCACTGAACATGACTGTAAGTTAAAACAAATTCAGGGTTTGCTTTGTCTTAAAGGCTTTCATGGCATGAGTATAGGGTTCCTCACACTGCTCAGAAGTGCCACACAATAAATGTCCAGGCTATAAATTTTGCTGGGCTTTCCAGCTGAATGGATGCCTTGCATGGAGACAGACTGGCTGGAGCTAAAGTTGTTAGAGCTTTGATTTACCTCTTCTGTATTATTCAACCCTATGGAGAGTTTTGAGCAGTGATATCAAGGCATGATGATTGGCTACAGTTTCTAGATGGAGAAAAAAATGAGCAGTATTTAACCTCATGAGGAGCACGAGATCTTGTAACATTATTAGTGCTGATGAAGTCATGGGGATATTCTTGAGACAAGGAATTGAGAAATTCACAAATACACGTGTGGACGGAATGGCCCTCCCCCTAACCCCAAATTGGCTTTAATGGCTGGGGATTTCTGCAAGCATCCTCAATGAGAATGTATTACCTGGGAAAATTTAATCTGCATCACACCTTAGGGCAATATGTAAAGTGAATTTAATATAGAAATGTTTGATTTGAATACCCCAGATATAGGGCACCCCCACTGGTGGTTTTTCCTGGTGCTAAAAAACCTTAAGTGGAGCCTTGCCTGAGAAAAAGCACCAGTAGATCCTTTTTTTTCTCTCTTTTAATCAGTTACAGATCAGGCAGAGTTTAATTGGATGCTGCTGCTTGTTTTAAATGTGGCTGAGCTGGCTATGGAGGGTGAGCAATTCTGCTCCCCGCCTTGTCTATTTGAAACTAAAGAGTCTATCATTCTAATCATTCTGAGTCTACAGCTCTTTGGTTAAAAAAATACACACACGTACATATATAATTCTTTCTCCTAGTTTTTCATTGGTTTTCATTTAGTATGTTTTTGTTTACTTTGATGTTGGTAAATCTTTCCTAATGCTGTAATTATAGGAGGAAGGCAGAATATATTTTGCCTAAACATCTGTGAGAAAAATGCACGGTTTGATTTGCTTCTTTTTTAATTTACAGTTAGGAAGAGGCTGATTAATCCCCTGTTACAATCATATGTTCCGTTTTATGTTACACCCATCTGAAAGACTGCTGTGATAAATCCTTCTAAGGAGTTAAGTGAAGTTTGTGGAGAGACAATGACAGCATAGCCACGTATCTCTATTGAAAAACATCATTTATCCCCAAAGCTAATGAGGAATTTTCCAAATGGTGTCCAATTACACACATACATTTTGACCAAATTTTGAACTTGCAATTATGAACAGAGTTTCTATTTAATGGTCCATGTCACGGGTCCTCTGTCATCTTGGCTTATGGTGCCACGTTGAGTCAGAATTTAGATATTCATAAAAAACTAATATTAGTTAGCTTAATAATACCAAGTCCTATTACACCATAGCTAGAAATATTTTTGTTTAGTCAGTCTTGTAGAAGGAAATTTCCAGAGGAAGAGAGTATGTGTGCATATGTGTTTGTGTGTACTTATATTAGAAGGCACTCAAATAGACCACTCTCACTCTCTTCTTTACCCTTCTTGTCTCCATAACAACTGTGCAATTGGATAGCAGTGATCTGAGCTAGTGAACCAGAGAGGTTTCCCAGAATCCTTCAGAGATAGTTCTTCACAAGTTAGCTTTGTCTTGTACCCGTGTGTGTTCACTTGTCACTCTTGAATTCAAATTGCTTAGTCTTTCAATAGAGGTCCTAAATTTCAACATCTTCTTAGCATTGATTCAAAACTCCACTCTTGCATAATAAATTTCTGATGACTGGTTTTTCGGCAGGAGAATAAAATAAAGTGAAAATATTACATGAAGGCAGAAAAGAACAAGCCATAGGAACACTAGAGGATTAAGGAGGAGCAGCAAAGCAAGAATGGCTGGGTTCAGTGTATTTATCCATCCTCTTGAGGACAGAAGGAAAGGCAAGCTGGTGACCAAACAGAAATCCGAAGCTGCTGATGTCTCCCCTTGGTGTTGGGGGCCATGATGTGCCTTTGGAGTGTTTTCATGGCTTCTAGGACCACAATTAGTTTTAGTTCCCAGGTCCCCAAAACCTGCATTGAGGAGTGTTATAACCTAAAAATACCTGTTGATCAAAAAGTTGTGCTGAGAAAGTTCTGGTTTTAATGTATAACAATGGCTGACCTTTTTCTAACTACTCCATGGCTTATTAAGCACTATATACACATTGAACTCTTACAACCCTGAGTACTCTAGGTATCATTATTCCCATTTCACAGATGAGAGAATTATATAGTTCAGAGCTGACTGTCAAGTGACTTGTCCTTGGTCCTAGTAAGACACAGAAAGGGTGTCTGAATGAAGGTCCGCCTACTTCCAAGTCCATCACTTTATTTGCTACACCAGTAAAGCACATCTAAAGCTGACTTGAATTTTACTTTTGTTTTAAACCCAAATGATACAGTTTAAATGCAAAACAGAAAAGAAAAAAGAAAGAAACCAGTGGATTGGGGGTAGGTCTTGCTTTTTTCCCCTTTCTATACACTAAAAGTGGCTTCAGTGTGAAAAATCAAGTTCCGAGTTTCCTATTAAACCAGTCAATGAGCATTTATTAACTTTATACTATGAGAGAGAAGAGAAAGAGGAGAGAAGGAGTGAAAGCAGGGAGGGAGGGAGGGGGAGAGAGAGAGGGATGAGATAAGGGAGAGATAGTAACAGAAATTTATTTCTACCTTTAAACTCTACTGAGTGGGCAGCTCAAGTGAGATGTTTTTGGGTTTTTTTTTTAAAGTATTTAGCACATTTCCTAGAACATAGTGGGTACCGTATAAGCTTATTGACTCGTTTCCCTCTTCCTGGCGCAGTGATCAGTCCTGTGATACATTTCTCTCCTCCTGCTGCTGTCTCCTGACAAAGAGATTGTCATTTGATCCCCAAATTCATTAGCACTAAACACACGTATTCTCTAGAAGGGACCAAGAGAGCTTGGTTCAGCTCCATGCATACTCCATAGCATGTGCTCTAGCCAAACAAATCAGATTAGAGCCACAGTATATTGAATTTGGCAAAGAGCAGTTGAAGTTTTGTTTACACAAAACCTGAGTGGAGTAAATGACTTACTCCAAGGACTTTTTATCCCCTTAAAATTCTATGCCCACAATAACTGGTTAGTGTATATTACCTACAAACATTCCCTAATCTCTGCCACCCCTTAAAAAACCCCAAATCTTCCTAGCTGTCGCAGTCTTGCTCACCAACATCCTCTATCGCTGTTCCCTTTCAGTTAAGCTTCGCCAAGGAGCTGACTGTACTTTGGACTCCCACATCCTTTCATAGTTCTTC
>CM053769.1:702436921-702457794 GCA_028658325.1 Potorous gilbertii | reverse complement strand
GAAAGCATTCTTCTTATTGGCATTTTGAACCTCTTTTGCCAATTGAGTTAGCCTATTTTTCAAGGTGTTATTTTCTTCAGCATTTTTTTGGGTCTCCTTTAGGAAGGTATTGACCCATTTTTCATGCTTTTCTTGCATTTCTCTCATTTCTCTTCCCAGTTTTTCCTCCACCTGTATAACTTGATTTTCAAAATCCTTTTTGAGCTCTTCCAAGGCCTGAGCCCATTGGATATTTATTTCAGATGTTTGGAATACAGAGGCCTTGACTCCTATTTCTTTCCCTGATGGTAAGCATTGTTCTTCCTCATCAAAAAGGAAGGGGGGAAACATTTGGTTCCCCAAGAAAGTAACCTTCTATGGTCTTATTTTTTTTTCCCTTTTCTGGGTATTTTCCCAGCCAGTTACTTGGCTTCTGAGATTCCTCTCCACCCCTGTCCAGATCTGCCCAGCTAGTGTTTGGGGTTTGAGATTCAAATGCTGCTCCTCAGCTTCAGGGCTTTCAGCGGCAGGTGGGGCTGCTATTCAGTGGGATTAAGTTCAGGTTCTCATGTGGGAGCAGGGCCGCCTCCCAGGCTCAGTTCCCTCAGTAATGGAGCTCCTGCCTGCTCTAGGAGCCTCTGGCCACCTGCTGCCTCTGCTGCTGCCTCCCGAGGGGGCCTGAGTTATGGAGACACTCCACTCCCTTCTCCGAAGTCTCTCTCACTGATCTGTGTGCCTTTGGGTGGAGGGACCATCGTAGCTGCCGGAAATTCCGTCCCTGAAGCCTGTTCCGATCTGCTCCTCTTGGTGCCATGCGTCCAGGGAAGGGCTGGGCTCTGCTCCCATCCGGTGCGTAACGGACCTTTGGGATTGGTTTTACAGGACTCTCTGGAACGGAAATCTCTTTCACTCCGTTGCTGTGTGCTTCCACTGCTCCAGAATTTGTTGAGAGTTCTTTTTACAGGAAATCCATGGGCTGTGGGTTCGGAGCTAGCATATGTGAATCTTTCTACTCTGCCATCTTGGCTTCTCCCCCACAATGACCTTTTAATTGGCTAATCTAATGGCCTTTTTTTTCCCATTTCTCTTCCTTTCTTTTCTCTAATGACCGACCTTTCCTCTTCTCTGAGTTTCCATGAAACATCTCTCTCCTTGCTTTCCCCTTCTCTGACTTCTCAGCGCCTTCTTCTTATTAATCATTCATGTTGAGTCTCCTCATTGTGTCCATTCCAGCTCTGTGCTGGGCCCTTTTCCCTTTCTCTCCAGTTTTGTTTGGTGGATTGCAAGAGCAGTCCTTTGGAATTCAGTTTTCACCTCTAGGCCCTCAGTCCTTATTTCCCCACCCCTAAAGTCCTCCTTAGAAGTAAATGAAAATGTTAAAAAAATAAAGAGGCAATGTAGGGAAGGAGCTGTTAGAAACAGATGGCTTATTTGGTAGAAATTTTTAAAAGTGATGACTCATAGGAAGAAAGCAAAGACGGACCCTCTACGTGTAGTGTTACAAGAATATGGTTGCATGCCTGAGGAGTAGAAGTATGGATACAGTCACCATACACTACCCCTTCTGGTGCTCTCTGTTATATACTAGGAATACAAGATTCCACCAGAGTGATGTGGCAAGGTTTTTCCAAACCTTTGGCACCCATTGTTCTAACATATTGAGTGATAAAATCAGTACCCACAAAGATTGTAATAGTCTGAGATGATGGGCTGAAGCTAAAAAGCTGAACTTCAAGAGGGATTAATGTAAAATTCTGGACTTATATTTGGAAAAAATTAACTCTCTACTAATAAGAATACTAATATTGTTCAATTTTTTCAGATGTGTCCAACTCTTTGTGGACATTTGATGTTTTCTTGGCAAAGATACTGGTGGGGTTTGTCATTTCCTTCTGAAGCTCATTTGGCAGATGAGGAAACCAAGGCAAACAGGACCAAGTGCCATGTCCAGGATCAGCTAGTAAGTATCTGAGGCTAGATTTGAACTCAGGAAGATGAGTTTCTGACCTCAGGCCCAGCACTCTATCCACTGTGATACCTGGTTGCTTGGATTTAAAATAATATTAATAGCTAGCACTTATGTCATACTTCAAAATTGATGATGCACTTTACAGATACCTATTATTTCATTTGAGCCTAACTGCAACTCTGAGAGGTGGCTACTATTACTATCTATGTTTTACAGATGAGAAAACTTAGGCAGACAGCGAGGTTAAATGACTTGTTTAGCGTCACACAGCTAATAAGTGTCTGAATCTGGATTTGAACTCAGGATTTCCTGACTCCAAGACCAAATCTCTAGTCCCCAACTGCCTTCAGTTCTAGAATTTAAACTTCTGGATGCCTTGCTTTTTTATCTCTAGATAAAGGAGTGTGACTGACTTAGCCCTGTGTGGGGATATAGGAAATGCCCTACAATCTCCTTTATACACCTTCACACCTTGTGATTATATTCTGGGGTCTTCTGTGACTAAATCGGCTGAGATGAGGCATACATACATTGAAACTAAAGTCTAGAGAGGTTTAACCTTTAAGTGGGGGGAAAAAGGCAGAGAATAGGGTAGACAGAAGGGTCTATTCAGTCCATTCATTGTCGTTTGGGAAGAGGCTATGCTATCAGCCTTTAGACACATAGTCAAAGTCCTTGAATGAAGGAGAGAGGATGAGCCTACTGGGGAGGTGTCAGAGCTGGGGCCTCTCTGGTGAGCTCCTCATGTCGTGGTCCTCTCCAGAAATGAAAGACAACGATAACATCCAAGTCACTGATGTCTGTTAGGCTCTTGATCATAGGAATGGACAGACAGGCAAATAAAGCTTCCCGCCTCCCCTGCAACCTAGGGTACAGAAAAAGGGATGCTCCTTCACATCCTTAGAGTCCTGGGGCTCAGCCATCCCTCTGGGTTCTTCCAGAGTAACCTGCACATGATGACAATGGCTTCTGTCAAGATAAGGAAGCTGAGGCAAGCAGGGTAAAGTGCCTTGCCCGGGATCACACAATAGTAAGTGTCTGAGACTGGATTTGAACTCATGCAGATGAGTTCAGACCTTGCACTCTTCCTTATCTGATAGAAGGACCACAGAAAACTCACCTTGTATTGAACAACAAGTCTGGCTGATTCTCAGCATGATCCTTGTTCAAAACAACCTTCAAAAGTGACTCTACTGACTTTTGCTTGAATGATTATAAATAAATAAGGAGTATATGAGTTAGTCAGAACGCATCTCAACAATGAGTGGGCTGTTTGAGGATGACCCCACATTGGCAGTCCAGATGCCCGTGTGGAGCCGGTGAGTTTGTCAAATTTACAAAGGGCAGCCTGCATCGAACGTTTTGTGGTAACCTTGTGTGAATGAGTCAGCCTCTGTCACTGTGAACAAGCTTGTGGGGTTCTTAGGAGATGCACTAGCCAAATACGCCCCACGCTCAGGCTACAGGCCCTTCTGAAAACATCATTATACAGTGCTTCAAGTTTTCCTGGAAACGTGAACTTCATTATTAAGTTTCCATGCTCGACTCTGGGCCAGTTGAAAAGAATCTTGAGCCACTTTAGCTACTTTCAAAAATGCTAAAAACTGCCAAGTCTTCCCTTTGAAGACATTTTGTCCTTTTTCTTGCCCCCTTTCCTCTGAACTCTGTGTACCCTGGGTCACTCCCTCTGCTCCGGCTTTTCAGAGATGTTTCTTGGGTTCCTTCCCCCCCTTTTATTTGAGATGCCTGTGGAGTCGCTCCAGATCCAGCCTATGCGGCCGGCTAACCGTAACAGTAGCTAACATGTGTGTGGCATTTACTATGTGCCACGCACTACACTAATCACTGTACATTTGTCATGTCACTGGTCATCATAACAACCTGGTTAGGTAGCTACTATTGTTATCCATGTTTTACAGATGGGGAAACTGAGTCAACTATAGGGCAAGTGACTTGTCCAGGGTCACGCAGTAAGTATCTGAAACTGGATTTGAACTCAGGTTTTCTTGACTCCAGGCCCAGTGCTTTATCCACTGTACTACCTAGCCACCTCTAACGGATGGAAGACTGCACTAGGAGCGAGGAAGGTTTGAATTTCACCTCAGACACCCAGATGTGGCATCTTGACTTCTCCAAACCTCAGTTTCTTCATCTGTGAAAGTGGGATACTATTTGGGATCGAATGAAACAGTCACTCTATGGATGTTGCCTATTATTATAGTGGGAATGGCTGTACCACAGGGTAAAGAGGGTTGTGTTTACTTGGTGTCCTTTTTCCTCTAGTGGTTTAGGAATGAGACAAGAGAAAAGAGGGGCAAAGATGTACCTAAATGTACATTTATTCCCCTGGCTCCCCATCTCCAGTGAAATATAAACTCCTCTAGAGCAAAGGCTGCTTTTTTGTTTTTGTGGTTTTTTAAATTTTGGTATCTTCAGCACCCAGGGGTGGGGAACCTGCAGCCTTGAGGTCATATGTGGCCCTTTAGATCCTCAAGTATGACCCTTTGACTGAATCCAAACTTCACGGAACAAATCAGTTTGAATTCAGTCAAAGGGTTGTACTTGAGGACCTACAGGGCCACATGTGACCTTGAGGCCTCAGGTTCCCCACTTTGACATGGAAGGATTCTAGAAAGGTTCATTGAGTTTCATCCCCCAATCTAAGGAAAATTGTAGCAACTCTGAGGAAGTCCCCTAAGTGGTCTGTAGGCACAAACTTAGGATGACCTATGCTTGGGCTGTGCTGACACAGGAACACAGAGGTCTGCTGGAATGCTACCACTTGGAAATCCTAGCCAGTGAAAAAACACCTGAGTTTGAATCTAAGCATGGCCCAGATGTCAGAAAAACTTACATCTATCTTGGCAAACCTGAGGTAAAAATTTAACTTTCCATGGGGCTAATTTTGAAGCACAACTCTCAATTTGGAGTTAGAACTGGATGAAATTCAGCAGTTGTGTTTAACAAGTCCTGTACCTAAATCAACTGAACTTCACATGAATTTAGCCTTCTGAACAAGGAAGATTTGAAGATGAAAAGTGAATGTGGTACAGTGGAAGAAGGACACTAGGGACCCAGCCCTTCCAATAACTGGCTGTGTGATTTTGATTAAGTCTCTTAACCTCTCTGAGTTTCCCAGTTCTTCTAGTTTCCAAAGCTATAGAATGAAGTTATTGAGTGAGATGTCTTCTAAATAGGTTCCCTCTCATGCTAATGTTCTATGGCTTTTCACTTAGACTTTTTGAAGATGTCTTCTGCTTCCAGGACTGCCTTAAATATCTGTCACTATATGATTCTGAAAAATACTAAATAAAAGGATATGTTTGTGTGAACAATGGGGACCCTTTCCCAAACCACAATGCCTGGGCTCAGAAAAACTCCAATTCATTCTCTGGTTTATACTGGGAATGCTCCAATTGTATGATAACAGAACATTATGATTTGTTTGGTTGAAAATGCTACTTGATGATTGAAAAGAAATGAAAGTTGGAGGTTTAAAACATTCTACTAAAACACAGTGTGCTGCCTTGTAAAACACAAGATATTTTTGAGTTTTTTGACTCAACTGGTTAGCAAAGGATTAGAACTGGAGAATGGCAGAACCTCAGAGTGGGAAACATTCTCAAAAACCATCTAATTCCATCCATTGTATACATGAGGAAATGAGATATAGAGAAGTGACCAGAGACCGGGTGATCGCTTATCAGAAATAACCATTTGTAGGGACAAAGAGCATAGTTCAGAGAGATAGGGAACCTGAGGCCTTGAGGTCACATGTGACTCCTAGGTCCACAAGTGCTACCCTTTGACTGGCCTCAAGGCCATGGTTCCCCACCCCTGGAATAGGATCATCCATATAGAGCTAGATAGTATCTTAGATGATAACTAGAAGAAGCTGAGTCACTTGCTCTAGGTCACAGACAGTAAATGATGGAGATAGAATTGAAAGTTAGTTTCTCTAACTCCAAATACTATGTCCTTTCCACTGTATCACCTTGCCTCTCTAATTCAGTTCACTTCAATTCAATTTAAAAAATTTATTAAGCATTTACTATTTGCATGCTACTATACTTAAGTATTAGTTAGGGGAACAGGGATGAAACAAGATATAGACCCTTCCCATAAGGAGGTTACAGTTTCAATAGTGAGGGTGAGAAGTATATAAATAAGGCAGATACAATAATGATGACAGGTCCCATTGAAGGTTGGCAAAGCATCTTATATTGTAAACCTCATTACAACCCCATGAAGTGAGTGCTGTGGTTATCCTCATGGTACAGGTAAGGAAACCGAGGCTCAGAAAGGTTAAGTCATTTTCCCAGGATGACATAATTTATGAAGGCGCCACTTAATTTACTTATTCAGTGCCATACCAATCAAATTACCAAAGAATTACTTTATAGATCTAGAAAAAAACAATAACAAAATTCATCTGGAGGAACAAAAGGTCAAGCATATTCAAGGAAGCAATGACAAAAATGGGAGGTAAGGGAGACTAGAAGTTTCCAACAATGTGATGTTGGCCAAGAAATAGAGAGTTTGATCGCTGAGATGAGTTTCAAACCCATGGATTCTGACCAGACCTTGATGTACTGATCCAGATAAATTGCTATGAGAAATTTGAGAAGAGAGAACTAACTTTCAGGAGGGAAGAATCTTAGATGGCTACATGGATGTGGTAGCACTTTGGATAATGCAAGGAAGAGATTTCATGGGGCAGAGATGGTGGGAGGGGAAGGAGAAAGTAGAAGAAGATGGAGCAGTTGAACAGAGTGTTTGAAGATAGCAGTAGGAGATAAAACTGGAAGAGTAGGTTTCAACCAGATGACTGACAAGATAATTAATTTATTTGGTAGGCATGGGGGAAATGCAGATACTTTGACTAGGTAGAGATGGCGTCAGAGCTATGCCTTAGGAAGGTTGTTATGGCTGTATGGTCCATGATAGGCTGAACTGAGAAATGATGTCAGGAAAGTCACTTAGGAGGCTATTATTAGAATAGATCACATGAAAGGTTATGAAGGCCTGAAGTAGGGTTATTTCAGTGGACCTGGAAGGAAGATGTGAAAAGCAAGCATTGCAGGGTAGAAAATGACAAGATTTGGCTACTAGTTGGATGGGGGTGGGGGAAAGATAAAGTGATGGTGAAGGGAAAATCAAAGTTGACTCACATTTCAAGCATAATTGACTGGAAAAATTGTGGTGCCATCCACTTCAAATAAGAAAATAGGAGGAAGGTCAGCTTTTGAGGGGAATAAGATAGGAATGGAGATTTCAGGAATATAGAACATGAAATTTAGGCAGGCTATTGATGTGGAGATATCCAGCAGACCATTAGAAATGTGGAACTGGAGCTTTGAGGAGAGGCTGGGAGTAAAGATGCAGATTTGGGAGCCATTGACACTTCTAAATAAGTATTGATAAGGCTGTGAGGCTGGGGCTGTCAAAGGGGAGAGTGTAGACTGAGAAAAGAAGGCCAGCCACAGGATATGGGTGGACACTCACATTTAAGAAGGGGGGACGATTGTGGAATCAGTGAGTAAAGCAGGGAAGTGGCCAGAGAGGTAGGGAGAGAGTTACGAGAGTGTAGTGCATTGGAATTGGGAGTATTTAACCTGAATAAGAAGAGACTTAGAGGGATATAATAGCTTTCTCTAAATATTTGAAGGACTACCATATAGAAAAAGAATTAGAATTCCCCTTGGCCTCCAAATGAGGAAGGAGACGGGGGAGAGACAGATTTGTCATAAGGAAATTTTTTTGTAACAATGAAAGCTTTCCAAAAGTGAGATGGTGTTCTTCAGTAGGCAGAGAGTTCCTCTTCATTTGAGGTAGAAGGGAAGAAGCTGGCATGGTGAGAGAGATAAAAATGCATGATCTACAAAGCAAGGTATGATTAATGGAACAAGATCTTGAGGAATACAGAGAGGGACTGGATCAAGAACACCCTTAGGGGAGTTCACCTTAAACACAAAAAGAAGGGTCACTATTTTCTGAGGAGAAAAATAAAACATGATCATTTAAGACATAGGAATAAGGTTTAGAGGCATGCAAAAGAGTTAACGTGATGCCCATGTCAAGATTTCAGTAAAATTGGAGGTGAGGTCATATGGTGAAAGTAGAGGGGAAAGGATGGAGTTGAAGGAGAGAAGAAGGTGCAGAATGGCTTGTGTTGCAGAGGGGTTTCCTGCTTTGAGTAAAAATAGTGTTAGATTGCTTATGAAGTCCTTTCCAACTCTGACTCTTAAGCATTTAAATATTGAATGAATGAATGATTCCTGCTTAAGTGACTTGTCTAAGCAAGTCAGGCTTATTCTCAAAAAGGATGGAATTTGCTAGTGTGATTAAGATTTTAGTCAATTTCTCTATGGGTTAAAGACATAAAAATGAATTGCTAACATTAATGTAGTATTTTAAAAACTGCTTAGATAATTCCACTGGAATGATTCCTTAAGCCATTTTTGCCATACTCCGGGTGCCTCTAATTATCTCAGAGGATGTTGCAAAATTCACAAAGTATAACTCATTTTAATTCACTTAAAATCAATATACGTCGTGTAGCATTTTGGTGGTTGGGAGGAGTTCAGACAAAATTAAAATAATTTCAAAGAATGTGAAACCGTCAAGAGGTTAGACATCTTTGCTTGTGGGAAATTAAAAGAATCTATGGATTAGTAAAAGTTAAAATGATGGAAACTAGCATATTGACCCCAGTGACAGAAGACATGGGAAACATAATTGCTAACAGATTGTTTAAGGAGCTTGTGCTCAAGGAATAAGAATTTTGATAAGAGTTTGCTTCTTGTATTTTTATGCTGTTGGCTGTTTTGTGGACAATATGCGTAAAATTCATATTTCTTATCAGATGAGATACAATCTCTTTTCCTTTCTGCATTCCACAAATTTTCTCTAAAATCTGGATCAGGAATTTGTCATTTTATTGTGCAATGACTGCCAGGGAGTTCACTCCCAGAGGATAATAAGGAAGGAAGGAAGGGAGATGCATCAGCTTATTAGGTCACTTGGGATTCCAGGGCACCACAATTAATTAATGGCACCACAGTGCCTTGAAAGAATTTATGTTCTGGCCTGAACATCTAACTTAAAGCTCAAGAAGTAGTTCATCTACTGGCTCATTTACTAAATATTTACTGGATTTACACGATAAAATGGAGACTGAGGTTGAGTTTACAAGGACCAAAGGATGTGGAAAAGATGTAATGACTATTTGTTGGATGTTCATTAAGGTCACAGCACGATGAGAGGATTGTTAAGGCTTTTCTATTTTGGTTTGTTTTGCTTTTCCTCATGGAGTTCTATCTTTCTCTATTAAGGATGTGTGATTCATATAATATATAATAGTATAAAATAATAATAGAGTGATTATTCAATCAAAATAATAGATTAGGGACCCACATTTCATCACTATGGATAGTCGGCCTTATAGAGGCACATGGTTGGAAGGGATTTTAGATGCCAGCAAATTCTTTTTCCTGTATAAGAATTGCCTCTAAAGCGTCCACCCATAATGTCCATCCTGTCTCTGCATGAAGCAGTCTTGTGAGGAGAAAACTGTTCCTTCAAGGGCCAGTCCATTCCACTTTTGGATAGCTCTATTTGTTAGGAAGTTTTTAATACAATATTGCAAATTTACCTCCCTGTAACTTCTGCTCTTGCCCTCCATTTTTCCTCCCTAGGGCCAAACACAAATCACATCGATTTCTTGCTTGATAGGCTTTCAGATTCTGGCACAGAGCTATCATATCCCCACCAAGGTAGTCTCTTGTCCAGGCTAATCATCCTTATTTCCTTTTTTGTCCTTATATACAATGAACTAGAGATTTCTTTTTTTTAGTCTTATCAATTCTTTTCTGGTCTCAGATTTTTCAACTTTCTTCTTAAAATGTGGTTCCCAGAATTAAGCAAAATATTTCAGATTTGCTCTGATTGGGACAATACCATGGAAATCCCTTCTGTGTATTGCTGGACGGTTTACCTTTGCTAAGACCACACAAACTCTTTGAATGTTGTTTACTGCATTTGCATTCCTTGAAAAAGCTTCAGATCTGTTATTTTTAAAAATTAACAATGTATACTTTTAAAATTATTTTATTTCTTTTTATTGATATTGTCTTTATTTACACTGCCTTTGTTTCCTAATATCCCTTCTCTCCTTCCCTCCCCATGCAGAGAACCATTGCTTATAATAAAGAACTTTAAAAAAAGAAAAGGAATAAACCCAGCTCGGCAAGATTAACTAAAGCATTAGCCAAATCTAACATAACATGCAGCATTTTGTAGTGACCTCTGCAAAGAAGGTAGAGAGGACCATCCTCCCAGATCTTTTGCAGAGACAAGTTTGCTGATTGAAATCACACAGATTTCAGTTATGATTTTTGTTGTTCTTTCCTTTTATAAAATTTTAGTCTTTGGGTATAATGTTTTCTGGTTCTGTTTTCTTCACTTTGCATCAGTTCACAGAAATCTTCTCATGCTTCTCTACATTCTTCATGCTCATTGTTTCTTTCAGATAAGTAATTTTCTATTTCATTCATATACCACAAGTTTTCTAATCATTCCCCAATTGAGGGATACTTCCTTTGTTTGCATTTCATTTTGCAACTACAAGAAATGATGCTATATTTTGGTATATGTAAGACCATATAGCTATATCTAACCTTTGACTTTATTTGAACTATATATGTCTAGTAGTGGGATCTAGGGGTCAAAGAGTGTGATTAGTTTAGGAACATTTTCCCACATAATTTCCAATTGTTTTTCAGAATGGTTGGACCAATTTCACCAGCACCACATTTACTGGTATACCTGTCTTTCAACAACCTTTCTAACATTCAATATTTGTCAATTTGTCCTCTTTGTCAATTTCTTTAGGTGTAAAGTGAAACCCTAGCAATGTTTTGATTTGTATTTCTCTTATTAATAGATATTTGGAACAGTTTTTCTTATGGTTGTTAATAGTTTGTAATTTGTTTGAGAATTGTTTATATCCTTGAGGTAGCTAGGTGGTGCAGTGGATGGCATGCTGGACTTTGGAGTCAGGAAGATATGAATTTAAATCCTGCCTCAGACCCTTATTAGCTGTGTGACCCTGAGCAGGTTACTTAACCTCTCTCTGCCTCAGTCTCCTCATCTGTAAAATGGAGATAATTATAGCACCTACTTGTTAGGCCAAAATGGTATGACATGTATAAAGAGCTTTGTAAACCCTAAATGCTACTACTACTACTACTACTATTAGTACTAGTATTCCTCCTCCTCCTCCTCCTACTGCTGCTGCTGCTACTGCTGCTGCTGCTGATGTTACTGCTACTTATTAAGCATTGGAGAATGGCTCTTGGTCTTACATATTTATATGTGGAAGTGATTTTTTTCTTTTGGTGAAAGTAAGTAGGAGGCAGTGGATTTCCCCCTTCAGTGAAGGTCTTCAGGAAAAGGCTGGATGGGTTTGCTGTAATGGGGATTCTTTTGTGGCATGAACTGGATTAGGTAGCTCCTGAGGTCCCTTCCAGGTCTAAAATTCTATCAGTCTGTGAATGATGAATATGAACTCATAGACATGTCTTTCTCATCACTTTACACTGTCACACAAAGAAAACATTAGGAATGCTTGCAGTGGTGAATACAGCAAAAAGTTTAAGGAGAAACTTAGATCATTAGAATCTATTCATTTACTGCCTGAGCCTGAGTAAATTTCACCTTTCCTCATTTATTGTAATATAACATATTAGCATGGCATGATTTACTCCATTGTGATGAATGCATTTGAAAAAAGGCAAATTATAATCATGTTTCTCATGTTTAACAGCTAATTCAATCTGACACTGAGTAGGAAGCACAAGTCAAAGGAAACAAGATGAATCCATGTGTTATTACACATAAATATTAATAATAGCTAAATGAATGTACTATAAAGATGCTATCATCTTTTCACATTTTTTAATATGAACCTATATCACCAGTCTTTGAATGTGCTAACTGTAGATTTTCCAATATCTTGATTTCAAAGACAGAATATGATTTTAATAAACCTTTCCAATAATACAATTCTTTGTCAGCTCATGTGCCACATTTTTACTTTCAAGAATACGGACGATTCAATTCACAGGTAAATTCAATAAACATTTATTAAGCACTGACTGTGTCAGGCACTGTACCAACTGCTGGGAAGAAAAAGTCCCTGTCCTCAATGGGCTTATGATCTAAAGGGGGAAGAGAACACACAAAAGGAAGTTAAAAAGGGTAGGATGATGATCTGTGGAGCTGAAACTAAGCAGACCTGCTGATGTAGAAATGGAGAGTTACCAGTGCATGGTTCCTGTGTGTGCTATGTGTATTCCAATGCATGTATAGCCTCATTTTCAAGTCAATAAGCCGTGATGAACCTGAAGAGTTCATTTACCTTATCAGGTTTATCTATGGACTGGTAGAGAAGAGCTTGCTTACAGGAAGCTTGGGTGATAGACAAAGCTAACTTTGGTAATTTACTTTGGCAATTGGGGGACAATGATTGTAGCATCTATAGGTGACTTCTACAGGTAAACCTAGTCTAATGTAAATTATCAACTTCGTTCTGGCATCTAATACTTTTCAATCGTCCACTCTCTAACTACTTTCCCCTTTCCCCTTGGATATTCACAGCTTTCTAGATTGATCTGTCCTTCTGCTTTCCTACCTTAGTGGATGCTTGAGCGCTTCAGAGGAAGTCATACCACTAGGCTGCCCATCATTGCTCATTACGTACTTATGTTATATGTTCTCAACTAAGCTCTCTTTGCTGCACCAGCTTTTTAATTCCTTCCTGCTTGAGTTTCATCAAACTCCCTGAAGCAGTTATCCCAAACTTTCCAGCTTCAATGCTTCTACAACCCCTTATCTCTTAGCAAATGCCTTCGTTTCAAAACTTACTGAGAACAGAGAGGCAGCTTGTTGCCTCATCTTCCTTATTCTTTATCTCAAAAGCTGCCTATGCCATCTCCTCTTCTCTCCATTTCTGACCCAGCTTCTGTTGAGGAAGTGGCTCTTCTCTTTGCCAAGGATAGTTACACTTGCACCATGTTCCCATTCCCTGTGATCTTCTGCAAGAACTTGCTCCTTCAGCCATTCCCTCCGTCCTTCTCAACTCCAGTCTCTATCTACCATCTCCTTTCCTTCTGCCTGCAACAGGCCAAGGTTTCCTTTATCCTTTAAAATATAACAACAACAATCACCTCTTCCAATGACTCTGAAAATCCTCCCACCTCCTAAGCTGTCATCTATATTTTCCCTTTAATGGTCAAAATACTAGAAAAAGTCACTTGGACTTGTTGCCTCCATTTTGTCACTGGCTTTCAGGATGTTGCTCCCTAATAGTTTGCCTCCTACCTGTCTGATCACTTCTGTTCAGTCTGTGTTCATGGATTATGGATCATCTCCAACCTCCCAAGGATGGATGTTCTCCTATCCTAGGACCATTTCTCTTTTTTTTCTCTAGACTTTTGTGGTAATGTCCTCAACTCTTATAAGTTCAATTATCATCTCTACCTAGATGAATCCCACATCTATATATAGAACCCTAATTTCTTTCCTGAACTCCATTACAGCACCAGCACCTGTCTATTGGACAGCTTCGCCTCTCTTCCCTATCAGCATGGTAATTTTCTCCCTAAGCTTATTCTTTCAAACTTTCCTATTTTGTATGTAATGCCATCATCTTCCAAATCACTCAGATCCATAACCTCAGAGTCAGCCTTGATGCTTCCTTTCCCTTTATCTCCTAAAATGAATCAGGCGCCAAATTCAATCAATTCTGACCCCATGTTGGCTCTCAAATTTATCTGTCTTTTTATTCAAACTGCTAAAAGGCTTAACCAGACCCTTAACATTTCTAGCCTAGACTATTGCAAAAGCTTTTTAATTAGTTTTCCAGCTCAGAGTCTCTGTTCTCCAAAATCCATTCTCCACACAATTGCCAAATTAATATTCCTAAAATATTGCTCTGACCACATCACTCCTCTGATTAAAAAAAGCAGCAAGCTTCATTAGTTTTCACTTACTTCTAGGACTCCTTATTCTAGCTTCTGAAATTCCCCTCCATCTGGTTCTTACCTACTTTTTCAAATTTATTATTTTTCTTTCTTTTAAAAATATTATTAATATTTTTTTGCATTTATATCACTTTCATTTTGCAGATATATCTCTACTAGGGAGCCATCCCTTGTAACAAAAACTTTTAAAAATGAGTACAGCAACATTAACACATCAAGGAACTCTAACGCTATATGTAATTTCCCATACCCATAGTTCCCTGCTTCTGAAAATAAGGAAAGGAGGTGCATGTTAGGTTTTGATTTTTAAAATTCTTTCTCTTATTATTGCCATTGTGTAGAGTGTTTTCTTTTGTTCTACTTGCTTCACTTTGCATCCGTTTGCGTGAGCCAGGCTTCTCAGAGCTCTTCATAGCCATTTGTTTTATATTGCAGTAATATTCTACTGCATTTATGTATGAGTTTAGAGACCACCTCCTGTCCTAGTTTTTTCCTGAGGACCTCTCCTCCAAAGTTATTAATGTTCTCACCTTCCTCAAGTTATCTTTCTTTTTATCTCCTTATCTATATGTTTGTCCCAGTAGAATATAAGCTGTCTGAGGGCAGGATTGGTCTTTCATGTTTGTTTTGTACTTTTATCACTTAGTGGAATACCTTCCATATAATGGACACTTCATATAAGTTGAATTGATTTGAATCAATAGGGCTTATATCTTTCCCCCCTCTTTAAAACACTCAATTATTACTCACGTACCTAATAAGCAGAAAAAACCCCAATCATTTTTTCCCTCTTCTTTTGTCTCCTATGTTCAGCTGGACAAACTTCCTCATTGCTAGGAGAAAATGTTGGAATTTGACTCATTAGAGTCAACAATGCCATCTTCAAATGTTAAGGACAGCATCTATCCAGGTGTACAAAGACAGCTAGGTGGCATAGTGGAGAGAGTGCTGGGCTTGTAGTTAGGAAGACCCAGAGTTCAATTCCGACCTCCAACGCTTATTTTCTAGCTGTGTGACCCTGGGCAAGTCACTTAGCTCTGTTTTAGTTTCCTCATCTGTAAAATGAGAACTGGAAAAGGAAATGGCAGACTACTCCAGTATCTTTGCCAAGAAAACTCTAAATAGGATTATTTTAGAGTTAAAGACAACTGACAAACAATTGAGCAACAACCCCATGGGCACATACACAAACATACTTTTCAAATGCATTATATCCACTTATTAGGCGGGAATGATAGAAGTACTTCTCTCCTAAAAGATTACAAACAAAAATAGCGACAGATGGGTACAATCAATTAACAAATAATAATTTGTTAATCTAGCATGGGTGAGGTGTTGTTATTCCAGGCACTGAAGGTACAAGTATAAAGACTGAAAACATTTCCTGTTCACAAGAAGTTTACATTCCAAGGAACAGGAGAGTTAGATCGGATGGAATAAGTGAATGCCTCTAGTGCTAACTGCTCTTTCCTCTGCTGCCCTTGATTCTAAGATAATCACAAGAATAGGTGTTTTGTAGGTTTTTAAATTACGTGTGAAAATAGTACTAACATTACTAAGAATTTGTGGCATTTGTATTGCAGTTTTTAACTTTTAAAATGTATTTGCAATTCAACAAACATTTCTCAGAGACCTTTTATGTGTTGTGCAGTCAAAAATGAAACAATCCTTCCCTCAAGGAGTCTACTTTTTCTTAGGGGATGAAATGTGCACACAGAAGTCCATTTGCTAACCGGGAGAGCCTGGGAAAGCTCTGAGCAGGAGGTGAGACCTGAGTTCTGAAAGATGAGGAGGGAGTGTGCATTTCAGGTTTAGGGAGAAGGTATTTTGGGCTGAGATACTGATGGTATGGGGCAGAGCTAGAGAGGGTAGTGGATAGAGTGCTAGCCTTGGAGTCAGGAAGTCTTTGTGAGTTCAAATCTGTCCTCAGACACTTACTAGTGTCTCTGTGTGACCCCGGGCAGGTTACTTCCCCCTGTTTACCTTAGTTTTCTCATCTGTAAAGTGAATTAGAGAAGGAAATGGCACATCATTCCAGTATCTTTGCCAAGAAAATTCCCAATAGGGTCAGGAAGAGTTGGACGAGATGAAAACTATGGAACAGAAACTGATGGTACATTCAACAGATATATTTAGGAGGGAGTTAAAGGTATGGGACTGGAATTCAAGAGAGAGATTGCAGATGGATATAGATCAATTTGAGAGCTACTTGACTATGTTTAATGAATTTAGAGGAGAAAGCACAGAGAGTAAAGATAACTGAAGCCAGAATGTTTGGAGAAAGGCACATTTAGGAGGAGGACAACGTAAGATGTTCCATCAAAGAAAAATGCTGTTGGGACAGGCATCACCTTGCAAATTTAGCAGATGAGGAAACTGAGGTACACAGGGTTTATGACTTGCCTATAATCTTGATTGTGAATTCTCTCCAAAGCACTCTACCATGGCATTACATAGGATTCCTCAGGCACTCTGGCATTCACCCTCTTTCAAAATGTCATTCTATGTTCCTCTGACTTCCATGTCCTTCAGTTTTCTAAACATAAGGTTTCATCCCCTCAGAGCTCTTCTGAGAGATTAGTCATAGGGGAGCTCTCCTGGCCATGAACTCTTGGCGGGGCCTTTCTTGTTTACACAGACTGACTGGTGGGTGGTTGGGTACCAGAGGATTAGTCCTTCTTTGTGGATGCCTTTTCCCCCCAATTCCTTGCACTCCTCCTCTTTTCCCTGGGGCAGATTTCCTGCTGAGATAAGCCCCAGCGTCTGCAGGGGGGTTGGGGGAAGAGGGCAGTGGTGTGGAGAGGATGCTGAGGCTGCTGTGCGCATGCCTCCTGCTTCCCACGTAGAATGAATCCCCCTCCACTCCGCCCTATTGCCAGGCTGGTTCTCTCCAATGAGCATTTTGTGGCCAAGGGCTTCATAGCAGCACCAAGCTGGGGAGTTTGCACATGTGGCTATGATAACCTTCAGAGCATGATTTAAATACAGTAATTGTCTCTAGCCTGCTCTTAACTGTGGCGACAGAGTTTTACCATGTCATTAAGGAAGAAATTACTGAGCCTTGGAACACAGCAAGGGAAGCTTCTGGCAGCTGTGTGTCGTGGTACTTAATTGACCTCTGCCCCCACAAAGTTTAGGGAAAGGAGTTGAAGTTGTATGGAAATGGAAGAAATGGAAACTGAAGACGAACCTGTTTTTTTCGCAGTTTTGTGAAGATGGGAAAGAAAAGACACTAAAGTCTTTCTGGTTTTCTGAGCAGGGTAGGTCACACTTTAAGTGAGTACCTTGGGTCACAAGAGCCTCAGATCATAGATGCAGAGCTGGAAGGAAAGCTTGAGCCCATCTGGGTCAGCTAGGTGACTTAGTGGATAGAGCGCTGGGCCTGCAGTCAGGAAGACTCATCTTTCTGAGTCCAAATTCGGCCACAGATAGTTAGCTGTGTGACCTGGGCAAGTCACTTTACCTCATTTGCCTCAGTTTCCTCATTTGTAAAATGAGCTGGAGAAGGAAGTGGTAAACCACTATCGTATCTTTGCCAGGAAAACCCCAAATGGCACCACAGAGAGTGAGACATGACTGAAAGGCACCGAACGACAACAAAGTATAATCTCATTTTAGGAAAGAGAAAACAGGCTCAGGGAGTGAAGTGACTTTTCCAAGATAACTAGGAGAGCTGGGATTAAATCAACATCCTCTGATCGTAAATCCAGCATTCTTTCGACTCACTATCACCTGAGTGTGCTTCAATGGCAACTTGAGCCTTGCTTTGCAGAGTTGTTTCTAACCCTATACGTTTCCCATGTCTTGGGGAAAAGAAACCTGTATTGACCAGACTAGAGAGAGCAGACAGACAACTAGGCAAAGTAATTTTAGAAGGAATAGTTCCTTCCTCCTTGCTACCTCCAAACTATCACCCTGGGGCAAAGCACCATTTGTCCTGTGTTAGTTATGGCTTTGACCAGCTATGACTTTGCCCAGGACCACCTTACCATTAGAATCTCTTGTTTTTGTTTTGTGCAACAAAGACTGTGTTGCTTAGGGCAGAGACCAAAGAGGCCTATTCACTGAATGGGCATTACCACACTTTAAGTGAGTACCTGAAAAGGCCTTAGCCAAAAGGCCAAGGCCTCCCATTGCATCCTGGGTCATCTCCAGTCATCCTGAGGAGTCTCTGGTCACTGGATTCAGATGACTCTGGAGGAGAAGTGAGGCTGGTGACCTGCACAGCCTGCCCTCACTCAAAACAAAGTCCAGTGCAAGTCATGTCATCGTGTCTCTTATGTCTTGGTTTCTTCAGAAATGAAGGATGAACACAACCTGATTTATTAAAAACATTAAAATCATGTGAAAATTTAGGGCCTTCCCTCCCAGGAGCATGGAAAATGTACAGGAGAGAAAGTCCTATAAAAGCCATTGACCATTATTAATTATGTGCAATAAATAGTAATATTAAACACAATCGTGGAACAGTATTGTGAGAAAGGAGCCATTGGCTTCACCACGTACCAAAGGGGTCCATGCTACCACAAAAAGATTCCGAAATCTTTTTCAGAATTACTATACTTTATGGTTGTTCAGTATCTTTCACTAAAATTCTCTGAGGTATGGCTTCCCCAAAAGGACATGCAAGAGGGATTGGCTTAATAAATAAGTGACTGAAGAGGGCATCTTGTCTGGATTATGACCTGGAATTAGGCACCCTATTAAGTTAGTCAGTTATTGCATTTATCTCAGACAGGTACTGAAGATGGACAATGTGCTGGACTCAGAACTGGAGGAAGACAGCAGGCTGGATTGGATTTGGGGCAGTGTACAATATTTTTATTCCTTCTGAGCAGCTCCCTCACAGAAAAACTTTCCCTGTTATTCCACCTCGCCCCCAACATCTAGGCTTTCTTGGTGATGCTATATGCTAAAAGTTTAGAAATGCTATCATTAACAACCCCAAACTTCCAAAACAAATTTTTAGGTGACATAAAGGGCAATGGAGGGTGTAATGGTTAGAAGATATCAGCAAGGAAATACATGATTGAGAAAGGAGAGTGTTATAGTGTGAGACCGAGGGGAAATAGATGGACAGTGTGAGGGCTTTATTAGTATCCAAGGAATCTTGAAAGTCCTTGGGGAAGGACTCTAGCATATTGGGTAGATTCTGTTAAGGAAAACATGTATATATTTAAATAAATATGAAATGAAGAGAAAATAAATACAAAGTAATTGGGGAGGGTCAAATGGGGGAATCAAGAAAGGTCTCAGGTAGGAGGTTATCTTGGAATTAACTTTGAAGGAAGTTAAAAATTATAAGTACAGAGGAAAAATTTCAGGCATAAGGGACAAAGTCATGAAGATGAAAAATGGAATATCATGTATAAGAAACACTAATAGCCTGTTTTGGCTGGACTACAGAGTATATGAAGGGGACTGATATGTAATAAACCTCAGAAAGTCGGATGGTGCCAGATCATGAAGAACTTTGAATGCCAGATAGGATGCTACTGGGTTTTTTTTGGGGGGGAGGGCAAGTAGTAAAGACATAAAGCCAGGCATGCTTTACTGTTTAGCAGCTGCACTAGAGAAGGGAGAATGAGACAAAGAACCCAAGTGAAAAAATATTGAAATAGTCCAGGATAGAGATGATGAAGACCAGATCATGGATGGTGGCTGTGTGAATGAGAAGACAGATACAATAGAGGTAGAGGGAGAATTGACAAGACCTGACAACTGGATGACGGGATGGAGAGGAAGTGAGTGAGTGCAGTCAAGTACCCCTTGAGGTTCCAGATCTGGATGACTAGAAAGATGGTGGTGCCTTTGACAAAAAGAGGGAACTTAGGAGGAGGTGAGGATTTTGGGGGAAAGATAACTAGTTCTTTTAGCTATTTTAAGTTCAAGATGCACACAGGACCCCTATCAGGAAATATCCAATAGGCAGTTGCTGTGGATCTGTAGCTCAGGAGAGAAAGTAGGGCTGGATGTATAGATCTGGGAGTCATCATCAAGTTAGGCAGCTACTGAGTTATTCCATCAGTTCAGAGATGTTGGCACTATGTGGTTGGATGCAACATGCTGTAGAGGAAAGAATGATGGTATTATGGTAGAAGAAACTTGTATTTAAAAGCTAACTTTGTCACACATTTCCTGTGTGACTTTGGGAAAGTGTGACTTTGTGAGTTTAATGTTTGTAGGCCCACCTTTCCTTACCTGTAAAAGGAGAGGCACAGACTCTGTAATCTGGAAGGTTTCTTTACCGAAAATTTATATAAATGTCAACTCTTATTAAAATTCCAGACTGAATTAAAGTTTGAATTTTAAAGATGTCTTGATACTCTTGCTAGTTTATAAAATTTGGTCATCTCCTTCAGAAATTATTATAGAAAGAAACAGTTAAATGTAAAATGTCAGTCAGTTTGATCAATAAAAGAAATCCCACTTACCTACAGCACATCCTGCAATAGTTTTCATTCAAACTTCTGAAATGAAATCATCATGACATTATTAAATAAAATATTTCCCTTTCATATTAAAAGCAAAAACTGATAATCCAATGATGATATTTCAAATTCCCTACCCCCCAAATATTTACTGATAGCCAACATATTATAATGCAGTGCTCAAGGACCCTATGAAAAGTGGGAAAGACAAGTCATAAAAACACAGCTGAGATAGAAATAGATCCTGAGATTAAATAGAATACATTAATACATTACATTGATTCAAGGAGGTCACATGAACACAGAATATTTTATTTTCTCAGTACTGTCATAGAGAATTATCATACATCTATGCTTCAATATATTTGTTGTGGGCACTCCCTCCTTTGGTGCACATGGCATCTACCCATCAGAGGAAGAACAGGAATTTTTTCACTGGGATAAACTACA
>CM053769.1:702365914-702436421 GCA_028658325.1 Potorous gilbertii | reverse complement strand
TCTAAAAATGAATGTAGACTATATAAAATATTTGAGAGTCTACTTGTCAAGGCAAACATGAAACTATATGAACACAATTTGTTTCACACAAATAAAATCAGATCTAAACAACTGGAAAAATATCAATTGTTCATGGGTAGGTTGAGCTAATATAATAAAAATGACAATTCTGCCTAAATTATTTATTCAGCGGCAAACCTACCAAATTCCAAAAAACTATTTTATGGACCTAGAAAAAAATGATAACAAATTTCATCTGTAAGAACAAAAGATCAAGAATATGAAGATTTTCCCCCACAAAAGAGTTAAAATAACAATTTAGGGTGAACAAAGTGTGGGTAGAGATAAATAAGAATAGGGCCACGGCCAGGCCAGAGTCTTCCTGGGACAATTTGAGAAGATCTGAAGAAAAATCTCAGGATGAGGTTTGGCCTAAGAAGAGTAAACACCTCCAGGCTAGGGCCCATTTTAACAACAAGAGGCAAGCCCTGGGGTTAATTGGTTTGAGAGGATGCCTAGGCCCCAGCCACAGGGACTTTCAGCCCCAGGATGGTGAGAGGAATTGGACCTTTGAGCCTGAGAAGACTGAGATTTCTCTGCTGATGTGAAACACCGGTCTCAGCTGTGCTGTGAAGAGTAGCCGGATGAGAAGGGCCCAGCACCCACCAGGTGAGGGCAGAAAGCCCCTGGCTGTGTGTATTGACAGGAGGTTGGAGATTTGACTTTGATTATGAGCTGGAGGGGGAGGACTGAAGATCTGGAGCAAGAAGCCCCATTTCCCATATCCCAGGGTTAGAGGGGACTGCAAACATTAAGCTATTACCACAAAAAATGTGCAGGAAAAGGAGAAAAAAATCCAACCATAGAAAGCTATTAGGGGAATAGAGATGACCTTCAGAGGAAGATATTGAAGCAAAAAACTCCCCAAAGAGTAATGTCAGATAGTCACTTGGCCAAAAAAGAATTCTTAGAAGATCTTTAAAAAGAGTTTAAAAACCAAATGACAGAGATGTAGGAAAAGCTACAGAAAAAAAATAAGAACAACTCAAGAAAAACAAGAAAGTTATGATAGGAAAGTCAACTAATTAGGGAAGGAAATCTAGAATCTTAAGGAAGAAAATTAGAATTGGGCAAAGTGAAGCCAGTGAAATTATAAGAAATCAAGAAATAATTAACCAAAATATCAATAATGAAAAAATAGAAGAGAAAGTGAAACATAAGAAAAACAACAGATTTGGAGCATCGCTCAAAAAGAGAAAATTTAAAAAATAATTAGACTAACTGAAAGTTATGATCAAAAAAGAATCCTGATATCAAATTGCTTTCCATCTTGGGGAGAGGGAATGAGAGGAAGGGATAAAAAAATTCAAATTCAAAATCTTACAAAAAATGAATATTGGAAACTAAAAAATACAGAAATAATTAAAGTATCCTGAAGCATTAGAACAAAGGGGGAAAGTAGAAATAGAAAAAAAAATCCATCAATCATCACTTGAAAGAGATCCTATGAGGAAAACTCATAGGAATATCATAGTCAAATTCTGAAACCCCCCAGCTCAAGGATAAAATATTAAAAGCATCAAAAATTTAAATATGGTGGTGCCACAGTTAGTCTCACACAAGACCTAGCAGCAGAGACCTTAAAGGACTGCAGGTCTTGGAACATAGTATATCAAAGAGCAGAGGAACTGGGGCATCAGCTGAAAATATCATACCCTACAAGGTTAAGTATTATCCTGAGTGAAAAAAAATGAATATTTGTTAAATTTTCAGACTTTCAAGGCTTTGTTAAAAAACAAAAAACCTTAACTTAATAGAAGATTTGACATACAGGAACCAAGAGCCATGTAAGGAACATGCTGAAGACTGATTATAAAAGATTTATAAGGACAGACTATTTACTTTTTCCATATATAAAATGTAAAATGTATCTCTAAGATTCTTATTAATTAATTGGGTAGCTCATAAGTAAGATTTGGGAAAATCTGAGTAGGATATGAATTTTAAAAGTAAAATCATTTAGGAGCAGCTAAAAAGAGTAATTATACAAATGTAGTGCTAGAGGAAGAATGGATAGAAAGGAATTAGATACGGGAGGAGGGCTGGTAGTTCTAGTAACCTACTTTCATCAGGAATGGGTTTAAGAGGGAACAATACATATATATCTAAAGAGTACTAAAGTCTTCTAAATTCAGAAGAAATGAAAGGTAGAAGCATAGAAAGGGGGCAGAGGACAAGGGAGGGATCTTTATAAGGGAGAGGAGGGAATAGGTAAAAGGGGGTTATAGACAGGTGTTTAGATTTATGGGAATAGGAGGATGGGGGGGATCCTTGGAGGGGTGTAGGCAAGTAATAGGAGGGCTAGGTAGTGGGTAGAAGTTAAGTAGAGGAGGCAGGAGGGATAGGAAGCAAGAGATATGCTAAAACATAAAACCCCACAAAAATCAGGAGTAGAGTATGTTTGGGAAAGTATATGTCTATATATAGCTATATCTATAGCTATAGAGAAACATATCTAAATTTTATTGTAGCCTTCTGCAGAGTGGAGGGAAGGGAAAAAAGAAGAAAGTAAAAAAAGTGCGCAGCACAGAACAAAAGAACTCACAAGGAAGCAAAGAAAAAATGGACAGTTTTCAACAAAAGTATTTATCATACAAGTTTTCTTGAAATGAAAATTTGTTACACAATCTGAATCCTTTCTTATGTTTTGCTATGCACATGATGTTTTTTTTCTTTTTAACTTTGTATTTGTTTATGATATGTTTGAGGTTCTTTTTTCTCTTCTGTATTTGTGTTCTGGAGTTTGAATCTAAAATAAAATTTAAAAAAATTTAAAAAGTTTATCAAGGGAATTATGAAAAAGAAATGCAAAGGAAAGTGGTCTAGCCATACCAGATCTAAAACTATATTATAAAGCAGCAATCAGCAAAACTACTTGGTGCTGGCTAAGAAATAGAGTGATGGATCAGTGGAATAAGTTAGGTACACAAGGAACAGTAGTAAATGATTATAGTGATCTTGATAAATCCAGTGCTTGATAAATCCAGAGATTCTAGCTTCTAGGACAGAACACATCATTTGACAAAAACTGCTGGGAAAACTAGAAAACAGTACGGCAGAATCAAGGCATAGACCAACATGTCACACCATATGCCAAGATAAGGTCAAAATGGGTACATGATTTACATCTGAAGGGTGATGCCATAAGCAAATTAGGAGAGCAAGGAATAGTTTGCCTGTCAGATCTATGGAGAAGGGAAGAATTTATGACCAAACAAGAGATAGAGAACATTAAGAAATGCAAAATGGATGATTTTGTTTACATTAAATTAAAAAGTCTTACACAAATAAAACCAACTTAAATAGGATTAAAATAAAGCAGAGAGATGGGAAACAATTTTTATAGCAAGTGTTTCTCATAAAGACCTCATTTTTTAAATACATAGAGAACGGAGTCAAATTTATAAGAATGCCAGTCATTCCCCAATTAATAACTGGTCAAAGAATCCGAAAAAACAGTTTTCAGATGAAGAAATTAAAGCTTTTTATAGTCATATGAGAAAATGCTCTAAATAACTGTTAATTAGAGAAATACAGATTAAAACAACTCTGAGGTGCCACTTTGCATCTATTAGATTGGTTAATGTAACAGAAAAGGAAAATGCGATATGTTGGAGAAGATGTGGGAAAACTGGAACGTTAATGCATTGTTGGTGGAATAGTGAACTGATTTAACCATTCTTGAGAGCAATTTGGAACTATGTCCAAAAGAGGAATTAAACTGTGAATTGATCCAATAATACCACTATTAGGTCTATACCTCAGAGATCATAAAAAAGGACCTCCAAGTACAAAAATATTTGTAGAACCTCTTTCTGTGGTGACAAAGAATTGGAGATTGAGGGAATGCCCATGTACTGGGGAATGACTGAACAAATTGTGGCATATGAATGTAATGGAATTCTATTGAGCTATAAGAAATGATGGGCAGGCAGATTTCAGAAAAACCTGGAAAGACTTACATGAACTGATTCTGAGTGAAGTGAGCAGAACCAGGAGAACATTGCACATAGTAACAGCAATATTGTACATTGATTAACTATGATTGACCTAGCTCTTCTCAGAAATACAATGATCCCAGACAAGTCCAAAAGATGGATAATAGAAAATACTATCCACATCCAGAGAAAGAACTATGGAGTCTGAGTGAAGACTGAAGCATACTATTTTCATTTGTTTTGGTAACTTTTTCCTTTTGTTCTGTTTCTTCTTTCATAACATGACTAATGTGGAAATATATTTATATGATAGTACTTGTATAATCTATTATCAGATTGCTGTCCATCTTGGAGACAGGAGGTGAGAGGGAGGGAAAAGAATTCAAACTCAAAATCTTATGAAAAATGAATATTGGAAATTAAAAAAGTGGAAAAAATAAAGTACTATGTACCAAAAAAGAGACATAAAAAAGAAGCAAGGACTATGGAATCAGAATTCAAAATCATTCCTATTTTAATTGGTTTCTGTTATTTTGAACTTCCTTGGGTGTTGGGAGTGGGGAGGTAGGATCACAGGTCTTCTCAATTTGATGACAGAAACTTCAACTTTCCTTTATCCAAAGTGCCCATGGAAGCTATCTGGATAGCTAGAGATGGTAGGTCCTGGTTTCAATTTTTTTGCCCCATGCAGACTGGAGTCATATAATGAAAAGAGTTGGTGGGTGGAGGGATCCACTTCCCCCCTGAAGTACTCTGCTTGCTTTCACACTTACATAATTCTCTAACAGCTGGAGGTACAGACATCCAAACTGGCAGCTCAGAGGTTCCCATTGCGAAAGGAAATTCGATTCAAATTTGATGAGAAACAGCTAAATAGTTTTAAAATGATTCAAGCCTTTGTATTATTTACCATTTTGTGAGTGCTGGTGACATTCAAAGCATCATGCACAATTTCCTACCCAGTACATTCACAAGCTTAATGATGGTGGTTTATAGGATGAGTCTGACTCTTCATAAAATAATATTTCTAATCTTTCTTTTTCATCCTAAGGAAGATCCATTTGGCCTCAGCAACCCTGACCAAAGGCACCATAGAGTTTTCTCAGCTAAAGAGGGATTATTTTTTTCTACGTTTGTTCAGGAATGCTAGGTAGAAACTAATTAGCTTCTATCTCTGTCCTTTCTCTATTATAGTCATCCATTTCCTCTTTCCCAGAATATAGAGATAATTTGAAGTATGAAGACCAGAGTTCAAATCCCTCCTCTGCCGTATATGCCCTGTGTGACCTTGGGTAAATTATTTAATCTTTCCTGGCCCAGTAACCTCATCTGTAACTTAGCAACATGACTGGATTGGAGTGTATTGCTTAGAAGGTTACAGCCTGTTCTAAGTTGTGGTCCTATGTTTACCCTACTGTGGAAAGCTAAGCCAATTTTCTGGGCCCCCAGATTTATGCCCTACTTATGCCCTTGTTCCCAAATTTGTGTCTGTTCTTTTTTTTTTGCCATCATGAACTTTCACTCTCCTTAAGGCATTTCTCCCTTGTCTTTAAGCATCTATTCAAGGCTGGCTTGAACTAAATGATCTTTAATTTGTTCTCCAACTTCACATTCAATGAGTCTAGTAATCAGTAGACATCTCATTGCAATTGTCCCTTTCAATACTGACCTCTCTTCTAAAAAAAATCCCTTTTCCTGGATTTAAGTGGTTTAAGCATACTAGCAGATAACAGTTTCTCCTCATTAGAGTCTAGTGTGACTAAGAAACCTCTGGTTAAAAGTAAACCAGAGACCAGATTGGGGACAGAAAGACCTATGACTACCGAGAGGCCAAAATGAAAGGAATTGACCTCTGGTGGACATTATTGTGAAGGAATTCTAATTTGCTTAAAGGATGAGGAGAGACTTTTTTCAAAATATTGAGCTAGGATTTTAGAGGCAGTGTGCTGTCATTTAAGTCAGAAGACCTCAATGATCGTACCAGTTGAGTATTCTCTGGGGACCTTGAATAAGTTACTGTTATTACTACACTTAACCGCAAAATGAGATCTTGTCATTTGGACTGCTTGTTGATTTGTCCACAGTCATTGAATCACAGAATTGGAGCATTTGAAGGGGTCTCAGTGGTCATTTAGTCCCACTCATACACAAAAGAAATACTGACTCTAAAATATCTGACAAATGGTGGACTAGCCTCTGCTTAAGGACCTGTAAAAAGGGGAACCTACCACTTCTTAAGATAACCCATTTCTTTTTTGGACAGCTCCAATTCTTAGGACATTTTTCCTGGCCTCAAATGTAAACTTTCCTCTTTGAAGCTTCCATCCTGTGTACTGGTTCTGCCCTCAGACCAAACAGAACAAGATTCATCCCTTCTCTACATGCCCTACATGCCATCTTTCTTGATGACAGTTACCAAGAAACCTCGAGTCTTCTCCAGGCTGAACATAACCAGTTCTTCCAACCAATTATCAAATGATGTGAACTCAAGGTCCTTCATTATCTTAATTGCCCTTTGGGACATTTCCACCTTCTCAATGTCTTGCTTATATTGTGGTACCTAGAATTGAACACAATACTCCAAAGAAGGTCTGATGAGGCAGAATACAGGGGGATTATTCTTCGAAACTATTGTTTTGGCGATCAAATGAAACAATGCATGAGAAGTGCTAGATAAATGTTGATTATTATTCAAGGAAAGGAGGAGCATCACTTGTCAGGCAATGGAAGGCAATTTGGTTGTCATAAAAGTGTAGCCTCTTCAGCTCACTGTCAGTCTTCATCGACACTCGTTGCTTGGGTCCCCAGAGTATAGCTGACTATTTCTCCCTTTAGAATCTTAAGAATTTGTTTTTTTAAAAACAAGCTACCAAAAAGTGTGCTCCCCCTAATTGAGTTGATATCAATTATCTTTTACAAAGAGAAGGTATGGCAAGTATGTAAGTACAAACATATTTCCCCAAATTTTGAGGCACAATCTCCCTGAAGGGAAAGCGGCCTTGAATTTAAAGTGATTGGTTTCGGCATCCAACAGTTGACTGTAGTCCCTCCGGACTTTAGGTCCTTTAAGAGAATGAACTCAAGTTGGAAGCAAAAGGTGCAGAAGTACCCACATAGAGAGAATGTGAGGGGCTGATGGGTAGGTACCTCCTGACTCCTGGTCCTTTCTGGAAATTTCCAACAAGTTCAGTTGGGGGTTAGGGAGTCTCTTGCTCATCTAGGCTGGCTCCTTGTAGGATTTAATGTTTCATCTGAATGATCAGTTCATTGCTGGACTTTGTCAAGCAGGCAGCTTTTTAGGGGTCCTCACTGGATTCAGCTACTGTCATTCCCAGGTCCTACAGTCCTTCTCATTGACTCTGGGGATCTCTAACAATTTTTTTGACCTTTTGGAGTTTGCAAGGTCATAGCCTGGTCAACTTCATCTTTTGATACTACTTATTTACCCAAAGTCAGCAAAGTACAAGCATAGTAGAAACAAAGGAAGCAGAGATGTCAACCATCCATAGACACACGGTGGCCAGGTGGGTGAAGGAGCCTATTGTCCCCTCCCCATTGATCAGCTCAGAGCAGTCTTTGTCATGTCAAGGAACAAAGTATGAGATCATCTACTTGAACTCTCTGTAGACACTCAGTCCTAGCTCAACCTAGGACTCCTCATTCAACCAGAAGATTTTTCATCATGGCATAGTACTAAAAGACTTAGTTATTAATAACTGGAAACTGGGCTCTTAAATTCTATCTCAAGTTGGACTGACAGTAGAAAATATTGCCTGTTCTATATATGTCCCACCAGGAAGGGTAAATCCATACATGCTCTAGGGATTAGGCCAATACTCCAGTACAGAAGAGTGTATGGGGAAAAGAAATGTATCAACTAATCAATCTATCCACTAATTGATCAGCACACTTATTGATCATTTACAATGTGCCCAGAAGTGCTAAGCATCAGACAGAAATACAAAGACAAAATGATTCTTGCCTTAGGAGGTTTATATTCTCTCAGGAAAAAAATACATATGCAGAAAAGTCAACATAAAAATTGCAGATATTAAATACAAATTAATAATTTAGAGGGAGGCATTATGATGGAGGAGTAGGGAAAAGCCTCTTCTAGGAGAAGATCCTTGAGCTGAACTGTGAAGGAAACTAGGGATTCTGAGAGACAGATGTGAGGGGTAGAGCACTGAAGGCATGGAAGACAGCCTTTGTGTTACAAAGATGGGAGATAAAAGGTCATTTTTGAGGAATACTATTCAAAACAGTTTGATTGGACCTTAAAGTACATGAAAAGGGGCAACGTGTAGTGAGCCTGGAGAATGAGAGTGGGGTCAAAATTGTGAATGATCTTGAATACCCAAGAGAACTTGGTATGTTATTCAGAGATAGTAGGGAGCTACAGTACTTTACTGAGCTTGACCAGTATTAGTATGGCAGTGACCTGGAAGAGGAGCTTGAGAAGGGACAGAAGAGTCAGGGAGCCTAATTATTAGTCTATTTCAAAGCTGAGATAAGAGGGGATGTGGGCTTGAATTTAGATGGCAGACATATTGATAGAAATAGGGGAATGGATTAAAGAGATTTTTGTAAATTAAAAATCCACAAGATTTGGCATTTGAACAGACAATGTGGTGTGGAGAGTGATGCGGACATGGTAATAAAGAAAGGGGAATAGATGTGAGAGATATTACAGAGGAAAAATCCACAAGATTTGGGAATTGACTAAATATGTGAGGTGAGAGAGACTGATGCCATTTGTTTAGAAAGGGGGAACTCAGGCCTACGCATGAAGGGAAGCTACTGACCTGGTTTGCGACTAATTCATGCAGCACTTAAAACATTTGAACCAATAATTGTGTATTTTATCTGGTTTTCCAATTTTTCAGAGAAGGTAGAGTTTTAGTCACCATCATGCATATAACTGTTGTGTTATTAGTATTAATAGTGAACAAGTTTTCAGTCTCTTATTTGATCCAACTAGTAATTTCATTGCATGGATCAGAAATGGATCAGAGATGTTCAGCCGTGGTTGTTGTTTTCTTGTCTTGCCCCTGATTTTTATACTTCTATGTCTCTTGGGCAAAGTTTTTGATTAATATTAGTTAATATTTGATTAATAATAAAATTTAATTAATATTGTTCTTGGTGCTGCTTAGCCTCTGAGAATCATCTTAGCTTTTTAATTTTTGCTTTTGATCACTGATTAAAGAAATCTGGAATTCTGATAGATTTTTTTAAAAAAATATTTCTTTTGGCATGTTTCTTCCCTCCCACTTAAATTGGCAATTATAACATTCAAGTTTTCTGTTGCATGTACCTGCTAAATATTGATGTAATCTTCTAATTTCCTTTAACAGAACTTTATAGCTCTCTCAAGTTGTTTCTGTCATAGTGGTACTTGATACATGTGCTTAGGAGTATTCTCCACCATGAAACAGTTTCTGAAATATTTTTATACTTTCCATCAAGCACTGTGAGTGAAAGCATTTGTTTATGATGAACAGATGCCAGTCATTTTGGGTTGCTTTGCTTTGGTATAATTGGTAAGCTGGTTGGATCCAGGCTATTAGACTCAGAAAGGTCTGTTCAGGATTCCAATTTAAATATACTCATTTTCTTTTCTAAAGCGCCTTGAAACTTCGTTTCCATTTTGGTCATCTTTTTCATTATTAGGTATAATTTCTGGAGTTTGAATTCAGATTTCAGAGATTTCAGAATGAGCAACTATTTTCTCTTTAGGTTTTAGTAGCTTCTCAATTTCATCTTCAGTTTCTGACTCACCTAGATTGAGGGATGAAGTTATTTTTCATGTTGGCTCCATGTTGGTCAATAATTCATTGTCATATGACTTGGAGCTAAGGTCGCCATTGACAAGGAATACGAAGCCCTTGCCTATTAATGAGAACAATAGGTGTTTGCGTAGTGCTTTAAGGTTTGCAAAGGGCTTCATAAATATTAATTTATTTGATCCTCACAATGGCCCAAGGCCCTTTTATTGTCCCAGTTTTACAGATACGGAAGCTGAGAGATGGAGCAGTTGAAGGACGTGATGACAGTCGAACTGGCTAGGAAATGACTAAGGCAGGATTTGAACTCAGGCCTTCCTGACTTCAAGTACAGCACTCTTTCTACTCTTACTAATAGTATTACTACTATTCTACAATTCCTAGTGAGATCTTTGTCCAGTTTTGTTATGGCACGTTATTGTCATGTAATCCAAACATTCATGTCTTCAGGGACATTTGTGGTTTGCCCAATTTAGCAGCTGGTATCATCTGCTCTAAAGTATCCTCAGCAGGTGGAGCATGCTTTTTTTCCCAATTTCTTCCAATACGCCTTGCTTTCTTGTGGCCCAAAACATGAATGAGCATCACTGACTCTGCTGGCCTTTATATCAGGCTGATGATCTGGATAATTTTGTGTAGGGCCAGCTTGCTGCCCTAGGTCACTCCATCTAATGCTGAGATTCATAGGAACACTTTATCACACTGAGTGGGGTGCTAACCCCAATCAGGGGTATTGCCAGGGTCCAACTGGTCAGTATTTCAGGGTTCCTTAGAAGCTTTTACAACTATCCCAGTGCTTGCAGGGCAAACAAAGTCTTCACTGCACATCACTGTGAGTGGTATTCCCTTTATTTGTCATTGAACCTCTCCTCTTCTCTTCCCATCTGCACCCCCTCCCCAGCCCCAACACATAAATACTCCTCAGGACATGGGTGATGAGTTAAACTTTGATAAGATTATTTTATTATTTCTACTATCATCATCATCATTAATAAAAGTATTACAGTCATAGAGACAGCAGGTCAAGTTTTGAATTCTGGATCTAATACTTTATAGTTGTATAACAATGAGCAAATCATCTAATTCCTCTAAACTTGTTTCTTATGTATAAATTTGTATGCAATATAATGTATATATGTACATTAAAAAATGTATATGATGTAGAATGTATATAATAATGAGACTAAAACTACCTCCCTCACAAGATTGTCTTGTAAAGGCATCCCCGAAGTGCTTGACAAATGCTATTTATTTTCAGTGAAGGCGATGATGTTGGCAATGGTGCTTAGCACATTCCAACACTTATGGTGGCTTCATAACCTGGCCATTGACATTCCTGACCAGAAGCTGCCGCAAAAGGGCAGAGCATTCTCCCAATACTGGGCTCAATCCAGATGTCATTGTGAGCCAAAAATGAGCAGCCATGTCACAAAGTTCATTCACATAGCCAGAAACACATTTGTAATCACGCTGCTTACCCTAGTTTGATGCATTTTTGGAAGCAGCACTGACACCCATGGGTTTGTTTATAAGGAAGGAATGTGACTATTTTCCCCTCACTTAATGGAGTCCTCTTTTTGGAATTTGTTGCCTGTAAGAAACTCTGACAAATATTATGTCTTGGATGATTTTTTTGAGGTTTTGTTTGTTTCTTAAATTAGCATATATACAGCAGAGTGATCCTATGTGAAATGAAATATTTTTCTTCTTACAATTCATTTATCTTTTTGAAATTTGTGTAAAACTCTCCAACAAAGACAGGATTATCCATTCATTTAATGAGCATTTATTAGCCCCTACTATGTACCATACCTTATGCTATATGCTGAGGATGCAAACAAGGAACTAGTCCCTCTCCTCAAAGAGCTTGTGATATGCTTTGAATACTGTTTTCAACTACTTACATTGTCTAATTAATTAATTAATCAACCAGCTAACTTTTCTTAATTACTTACTCTGTGCCAGGTATAGTGTTAAGTGCTAAGAATATAAAGGTAAAAAAGCAAAATAATCATCCCTGTCCTCAAGAAGTTTACATTTTAATGGCATAGACAGGATGCATATAAATAGGTAAGGGAGACATGTCCTTTTCTACCATATAAGATAACTTTAGAGAGGAAGACAATAGCAGTAGGGAACTGAGAAAAGCTTCATTAGAACTAAGACTTCAAAGCAGTCAGAGATTCTAAGAGGTACAGATGAAGAGGGAGAACATTGCAGGCATGAGAGTCAGTGCAAAATCACTTAAATGGAAGATGGAGCACGGCCAGAGGGTAGAGTATAAGGATGGGATTAATATTTAGGAAGAATGGAAAGGTAGGAAGAGATCATGTTGGGATAAAGGTTAAATGTCAGACAAAGGAATATTCTATTATATCTCAAGGAAACACTGGACAACATTAAGTGGGGGGTAGAGGGCTATGATGTGAGCAGACCTATGCTTCAGGAAAATCACTTTGGCAACTGTATGGAGGATGGATTGGAATGAGGAGAGACTTGAGGCAGAGAGACCTCTCTGATAAGATAAGTCTAAATAAGAAGTGATGAAGTCCTGAACCAGGACAGTGGCTTTATGAGTTGAGAGAAGGGATGCATAGAAGAGAGGCTGTGGAGAAAAAAAATGGCAGAATTTGGCCACTGATATGGTGTGAGTGACAGTAAAAAAAAGTTGAGGATGGTACTATAGTTGCAAATATACAGGTGAATGGAAAAAAATAGTGCCCTCAATAGTAATAGGGAAGTTAGAAAAGAGGTAGGGAAGACAATTATTTTTAAAAAAAAAATTTTTTTTCCAATTACATGCAAAACAATTTTAATATTCATTTAAAAAATTTTGAATTCCAAATTCTCTCCCTTCTTCCCTCCTTTCCCCCATCTTGAGATGGCAAGGAATTTGATACAGATTTTCATAGCAGTCATAAAAAATATTTCCGTACTGTGTTCCAAAAGAAAATATAGACCAAAAAACCCCATCACAATAAAACTAAAGAAAACAAAAAAGTGTGTTTCAGTCTGGATTTAGACTCCATCAGTTCTTTCTCTGGAGGTCGATAGCATTTTTTATGATAAGTCCTTCAGAACTGTCACAGATTATTATTTTGCTGAGCATAGCAAACTCATTCTCATCATACAATCATCATATATTTTTTCTGTTACTATGTACAATGTTCTTCTCCTTTACTTTGCATCAGTTCATATAAATCTTCTCAAATTTTTCTGAAACCATCCTACTCATCATTTCTTATAGCATAATGGTATCCCATCACAATCATATACCACTATTTTTTAGCCATTCCTCAATTGATGGGCATTCCCTCAATTTCCAATTCTTTGTCACCACAAAAAGAGCTGCTATAAATATTTTTGTACATATAGGTTCCTTTCCTTTTGTTTATTTCTTTGGAATACAGACCTAGTGATATTGCTGGGTCAAAGGATATGCACAGTTTATAGCCCTTTGGGCTAATAGATTGGCTAATATGACAGAAAAGGAAAATGACAATTGGGGCACTAGTACAATGTTGGTGGATTTGCAAACTGATCCAATCATCCTGGAGAGTTGTTTGGATCAATGTCCATATTCTTATAGATTTGATTTAATTGTCTATATATTTGAGAAATAACACTTTATCAGAGAAACACTGTAAAAATTTTCCATTTCCTGCTTTCCCTCTAATCTTGGCCTTATTGGTTTTTTCATGTAAAACCTTTTAAAATTAATATAATCAAGACTATCCTTTTTATTTCCTCTAATGCTCTCTATCTCTTGTTTTGTCACAGATGAGAATGACACGGATGAAGGTCTAGCAAAGGTAGTAGTGACCAGACAAGTAAGAGGAAAACCAAGTGAGAAGACACTACCCCTAGAAACTGAGAGAACAGTGTCAAATGCTGCAGAAAGGTCAAGAAGAAGGAAGACTGAGAATAGATCATTAGATCTGGCAATTCATCTAACTTTGGAGATACAAGTTTCAGTTGAATAATGAGTCATAAGCAGGTTTACAAGAGGGTGGGAAACCTGCAGCCTTGAAGCCACATGTGACTGTCTAGGTGCTCAAGTGTGGCCCTTGTAGGCCACAGGTTCCACTGTCCTCATTTACAAGATAAAAAGAAAGGAAGTAGAGGTACCAAATGTAGACAACTTTTCTCAGGTGCTCAAGGAAATGACATTCTATTGGGCTAAGGGATGGAGGACAAGATATATGCTCATTGAAAAGTAAGTGTAAAATATTTTCAAAGTTAATACAAAGTAATGGGGTGGGAGGCAGTAGCAATGGGGGAGCTGAAAAAAGTTCTCGTATAGGAGATGTCTTTTGAGCAGAGACATGAAGATAGCTGAGGTCTGCAGGATCAGCCTTCCGATATAAAGGCCAACAATTTCAGGGAACAGAAAGAAGTCTATTCTACACTATATTTTTTTGTCCTAAATGGTCTTTAAAGTAGAAAATGCTTTTTGTAGAAACTCAGTATTCCTATACCCCAAAGACAGAGAGACAATGAGTGGGAACTGGAGAAAATGTTTAATGTAGGCAAGTCTTTTAATTCAGGGTACACAGTAAAACTCCAAATCAAACCAAAACTTTTCCCCTCAAAATCCATGGGTCAGAACATATTCATCTGCTCTATGGGAAAAATTAATGGATGACAGTTCAGGAAAGGCATCAGGCTGGATAATTATGTAGAACATATGCAAGCCCAGAGTGACCTCCAGCAAGTGTCACCGTAGTTGAGCACCTATTAAATACACAACCCTTGTAACTTGTCTTTCCAAGTGCATTGAGGAACTTCCTTATAATCTGATACAGTAAGCAGAGGGCTGAGGAAAGCAAGTGGTCTCATGAGAAACTAATCTTCCACTACCTTAAGGCAAAAAGAGTTTGTTCTGTAGTTATTCTGACCCTGTACTCTCATAATTGTCATGAATGGGTAAAAAGATGGTAGGATGGAACTACAGCTCTTATTACCTTCAAGCAGATAGGGTTTGTTAGGTTCCTTGATCGTCTTCCTCAGAATTGGACTGAACAAGTCTCTTAGAGAAGCGGAGGGAGGAGGAGAAAGAGACAGAGACAGAGAGAGAGAGAGAGAGAGAGAGACAGAGAGAGACAGAGAGAGAGACAGAGAGAGACAGAGACAGAGAGAGACAGAGACAGAGAGAGACAGAGAGAGACAGAGACAGAGAGAGACAGAGACAGAGAGACAGAGAGAGAGAGAGGGAGAGAGACAGAGACAGAGATAGAGAGAGGGAGAGAGAGGGAGAGAGAGACAGAAAGAGAGAGAAACAGAGAGAGAGAGAGAGAGAGAGAGAGAGAGAGGGAGAGAGGGAGAGAGAGACAGAGAGAGAGAGGGAGAGAGAGGGAGAGAGAGACAGAGAGAGAGAGCTCTGTTAACAAAACCTTACTGAGTCAGGGCCAACTGAATTATTCAGACGGTGGATCTCAAACAAGAGACATTTTTGGCTCCAGTTGTGGAGTTAGCCTCCCGGGGCTAGTTTGAATCCAGCTCTGATTTATCTTTATAAACTAAAGCTTGTCTGATCTGAGACTAGCTCAGAAAGAAATGGAACAAGAAAACCATAGGCCAAGTTTTAGGCATTGCCAACAATTATATTGTCATGTTCTATTTCTGGTCCAATTTAGACAAACTTGAGGGCTCCATTACTCTTGCACCCTCTGTGTACATCCATATACTTAGAGGTGCATGTGTGTGTGTATGTGTGAGTGTGTGTGTATGTGTGTGTGTGTATGAGTGTGTGTATGTGTGTGTGTGAGTGTGTGTATGTGTGAGTGTGTGTATGTGTGTGTGTATGTGTGTGTGTGCGTGAGTGTGTGTACATGTTCTTGTGTATACATCTCATCATGGAGAGAACCTCAATTTTAAGACAATACAAGGTGCAAATTAATGACAGTTATTTGGATACTTGAGGTTAGAATCCAATAAGTTGATCTGACTGAGACAGTGGTCTTGATTCTGCATTTTATTTTCTGAGATCAGATTCCAAAGGAAAAAGAAGTCCTCATCCAATGCTGTTGTGATGGACTTTTTTCCCACTCCTCCCTTCCCCCACAATAGATTTTAAGCTCTTTGAGGACAGGAACCGGTTTCAAAAACCAAACAAAACTGTATTTCACTTTTTCCTTCTTCCATTTGTGCACAGTAGATTCCTAATAAATACCTATTGAATGAGTTAATACATGTTCATGAGAAGAAGATTGTTTTGTCTTCCAATTAAATGATAAGGAGACTTTCTTGTGTGTTCTGCTGCATTGCATCACCATCCCTCTCACCCGAAGAGAAAGCCTAGTCAGATACCCATGAATTGGTATGTCCTCATTTCCCCCTGACATTTGTACAGAATGTAGCAGATAAAAACCTCTCCCCTCACTTTTCAAAACATGTCCCTACTGTATCACATGCATTAGCAGGAACATTTTAATAGAGCAGGGTTCATATCAGTTATTCTATCTATTGTTTGCTGTAAATGTCTCCCATGCTCTACCAGAGACATATATGCTTCAGAAAGACCAGCTGCAAATGACCCCTTTGTGATAGATGGGCATTTTTCATATTTGTTAATTAAAAGTTAATTTGGTTTGGGAAGGGAAGAGGGCCAAACAAATATCTGCTGAGAGTCAGAAGTGAGCTCGTAGTCCGGTTGTCAGTTGGGGGAAAGATGTGTAAAGTGAGGATGGGGTGGGGGCAGGGTAGGTGGAGTTGTGCACAGCAGAGCCCCTGGTGTTGACGTAAGGTGTTAAGTTACAAGCGTTTGGGGAGGCCCCATAAGATTGATACTCCCTCTTCAGACTATGCAGTCTTGGGTTCCATGTGTAAACAATCTACTGGGTTATCTCATCACAAAACTAAGTCAAGGTACCATGGATGGATGGCATATACCCTTGGACTGTGGACTTAGCAATGTGGGATGATAGTTGTGCCTGGGCTTGGGTCAACAGGTTATGGTTAGTCCCATGTTTATTACATACATTGCCCAAAGGGGCCCCAGGCAGCAGAATTAATGGTGTCTGCTGGCCAACATGCTAGACAATGGCTATGACAGGCCACACTCTCACCTGGTACTCCAAGCTGCCTACATCCACAGGTCCTGGAGCTGCCCTTGATGACACTGAGCTGTGCGGGAGATTAAATTGTTGCTAAAAATAGACCAATCTCCAGGGGGATCTGAGGCCTATGGATCAATAGAGGTGCTGTGCTTGTTGATTTGAGTAGGATGCCCTCGGTGGTAAGCAGAACATAGTACGCATTGTTAATATAATCAGTCAGGGACCAGCAGTACCATAGTTTTCCAACTTTCTATACCTGAACCATTTGGAGGGGAGTAGTAGGGGGAGTCACAGGATGGGATTTTAAATGGAAAAGACTTGTGCAGAATGTGAGAGAGGATTGGAGTGCTTCATGGCATAGACCAAAAGGCATGTCAGGCTCCTTTTGACAGAGGCACACCCGCTAATGTGTGGCATGTCGGAGCCTGAACGCCAGCTTGGGTTGTGCCGATCACTTAACTGAGAAGCACCCCACATGCCACATCCTATTAAATGCCACAACAGATCACTGCAGCAAGCTGAGCTGGGTGCTGACACCAGGAAAATTCATGCTGTGAGAGAAAGAGAGGGAGAGGGAAACAATGAGGGAGAGGGATAGGGGAGGGAGAACAGAAGGGAGATGAAAGGAAGAGGAAAAGAGAGAGGGAAAAAGAGACAGAAAAAGATAAAGAGAGGAAAAGAAGGTGAGAGAGAGGGGGAGAGAGAGAGAGGGAGAGAAGGAGAGAGAGAGAGAGAGAGAGAGAGAGAGAGAGAGAGAGAGAGAGAGAGAGAGAGAGAGAGAGAAACTGGGGTGCTTAAGTATTAATGTACTTCAGTATTGCCTACCATTGCTCAATAATTATGACCGGGATCTTTGAAGCAGGTGCCCTTTTAGCACCTATGCCTTACAACGCTGTTGCACTGGACCACACGCAAGAAGCCTTCCTTCTGAAGGGTGACGTGTGAATGGTGAGTTATTGGGCTATAGGGCGATGACACATAGCATGTGTAATATACATAGTGCTGCAAACTGTTATGAAAACAGAAATTACATAAATGTTGTACCAGATATGCTATTTGGCTTTTGAAATTTCATTTGTCTATTATGTGTGTTTTATGTGTATATATGTGTGTACACTCACATGTGCCTATGTGTATATTTTTCTTATTTCCTTTAGATTGTGTACTTTCTGCTAGGAAATACTCCTTTGAAGGGCATGTTAAATGTCTGATTTGGGGCCTAGGGAATTAAAAAAATGTTTTGAGGTCCAGATTCCCCAAGGGGTTCATGGAATTTCATGAGGTTTATGAATTTGGATAGAAAAATATTTCTATTGCTTCAGATGTAATTAGTTTCCTATGTAATAGTACATATTTTAAAATATGATGCTGAGGAGAGGTCTGTATTGCCAAAGGAGCATGACATATATACACGCAAGGCCCCTGTCTCCTCCTGGATAGTGTTCCCATGAAAAATCATGAATAACCCGTAGGGAGGAAGAGACATGTTGGCTACAGGCCAGGAGAGAGAGGAAGCAAAGGTCTGGTCCCATGTTTATCACGTGAGTACAACTTGCAAGTCTCTTTGGCCCCAGTGGGTTCAGCTGTTTTTCAATCATGTCGGACTCTTTGTGACCCCATCCGGGGTTTGCTTTTTCGACACAGTTACCACAGTGGTTTGCCATTTCCTTTTCCAGTTCATTTCATAGATGACAAAACGGAGGTAAAGAGGACTAAGTGACTTGCCCAGGGTCACACAGCTGTAAGTGCTTGATGACGGACTTGAAATTAGGAAGATGAGTCTTTCAAAGGCCAGAATTCTGTCCACTGAGTCACCTAGCTGACAAACTGACACGTGAACATGTACATCCACCAGGACAGAGAAGCTCAAAGCGGCTCCTCCCCAAACCACGGATTATCATTCTTGCAGAATACATGAAGAGAGTGAATCTTTTTCCAGGGTGTACCTCTCATGATCCCTCTCCCAACACTAAAATGGAAGTCTGTCTGCACAAATGCTCCCCTCCTTTGGGGATGTTTTGACTTTCTAGCAAAATCATTTAAGGGTCAAACCAGTTTTGTGAATTCCAACCTTGCCTGACCAGTCAGTCAGATAAGGGCCAATTTCTCCTCTGAGAGAACTGCCTAAGTATCAAAAATGTGGAGCATGTCTAATGGATTCAGACCAGGAATCTGGAGGCCTGAGCATTTTTATCTTCTAAAAAATAGGTTTTTATTTATATCTTTTGTTTTTTTTATCCCATGTATTTGCTTCTGTATTCTGCCTCCTCTCTCTTTCAGATAGTCATCCCTTAGAATTTTTTTTTAAAGAGAAAAAAATAATCAAAACAAATACATTGAAAAAATGTGACTTTGTATGAATACAATGTTCCAGACCTGTGGCTAAAATCCCCTCACTTCTTCAAAGAAATGGACGATATGTGTCTTGTCATATCTCTTCTTTGAGATGAAACTTGTTCTTTATATTTTTCAATTACTTTGTGGTAGTTGTTTTGGTTTACATTGATATAGTCATTTTGCATATTTTTTCCTCCTGGCTCTGCTTTACTCTGCATCAATTCATGTAACTCTTTCCATGCCCTGAAGGAGCTTCAGTTGAACATCAGGAAAAAACATTCTTGATTTGCAAGTAAAAATAACAACGAACATTTATATTGTGCCTACTCTATGACAGGTACTGCACAAAACACTTGACAAATATTCCCTAATTTTATTTTCACAACCACCCTGGAATAAAGGCACTATGATCCTCATTTTGCAGATGAGGAAATTGGAGGCAAATGGAAGCTAAGTAATTTGTTCAGGGCCACCCAGTTATTAAGGATCTGAGGCTGGATTTGAATTCAGCTCTTCCAGACTCCAGATCTGACAGTCTCTCCACTTCATCATCTAGTTGCCTCCAAGGAAAGTAGATTCTGTTTTCAGTTCCAGGACCCATTAAATCATACACACACACACACACACACACACACACACACACACACACACACACACCCCTCATCATATTCATGAGCAGAGCTCATGGTCCTATTGAGGATATACAACTCCTCTATCTCATTTGCAGACTTTCTTAGACACCCATTCTTTTGCATCAGATTCTGTAGTCTTAATTGGAGTTCAGTCCATATAAACGAATACCAGTACTGCCATCCCTCTAGGGCCATGGGCAACCTTTCAGTTAGCTTTCATGTCCACCTTCTCTATTAATTCCTTCTCTTCTGACTGTAATTAAGAAGTTCTGCTAAATTTCTTTGAACAATATTGCTCAGATTTGACCCTCCTTATCCATTTCCAGAGCTGGACTATTCCATTAAAAAATAATTTAATCAATTTCTTTGTCATAGTTAAAATTTTGAACTGTCCCCCTCCCTTCCTCCCTCCCTTTTTCACTGCTTTGCATTAAAGAAGGCCATCAGATATATATGTACGCATGCTTATGTATGTATCTATATAGAACTATATACACATGTGTGTGTATGCTTATATATATGTATATGTGCATACATCTGTAAAACCATACTGTGCATACTTCTTTTTATCAGTTCATTCTTTGGAAGTAGAGAGTATCTTCTTCCACATGTCTTTTGTAATTGATTTGGGTATTTATAATTCTCAGAATAAATCAGTCATCCACAGTTATTCTTTGAACAATATTGCTGTTACTGTATGTTCAGTTTTCTCTTGGCTCTGCTCATTTCACTCTTGTGAAATTGTATTTCTTGCAAGTCTTTCCATGTTTTTCTAAAAATCAACAGGCTCTTCATTTCTTCCAGCACAGGAGTATTTCATCACAATCATATACCACAACTTATTGGGCCATTCCCTCACCAATGGGCATTCCCTCAATTTCCAGTCCTTTGTCACCACAAAGAAAGCTGCTTAAAAATATTTTAAAATATATAGGTTATTTTCCTTTTTCTCTGATCACCTTGGGAAAGAGACTAATGGTGATATTTCTGGGTCAAAGGATATATAAAGTTTTACAACTCTTTGGGCATCATTCCAGGTTGCTCTCTGAAATGATTGATCAGTATATCAGTATCTCAATTTTTCTACATCCTCTCCAACATTTGTCATTTCTCCCTCCTAGCATTTTAGCCAATTTGATATGTATATGATGATGTTTCAAAGTAGTTTTAATTTTCATTTCTCTAATCAACAATGATTTAGAGCATTTTTTCATATAATTATGTATACCTTTGATCTCTTCATTGAAATCTACTTGTTCATATCCACTGACCATTTGTCAATTGGGAAATGACTTATATTCTTATAAATTTGACTCAGTTCTCTATATATTTAAGATATGATACCTTTATTTGAGAAACTTTATAAAATGTTTTTCAATTTTCTGATTTTCTTGTAATTTTGGCTACATTGATTTTTTTTGTACAAAACTTTTTTTATTGAATGTAATCAAGATTATATATTTTACATCTCACAATGCTCTCTATCTTTTGTTTATTCATAAATTCTTCTCCAATTTATAAGTCTGATAGGTGATATGTTTCATATTCTCCTAACTTACTAATGATACCTTCCTTTAAATCTAGGTCATGTATCCATTTCTACGTTATCTTGTTAAATGGTGTAAGGTATTGGTTTATACCCAATTTCTGCCAGACTGCTTTTCAGTTTTACTAACAATTTTGTTTTATTTTTTACCAATTAGTGAATTCTTATCCCACAAGTACAAAACTCTACATTTTTCAAACAGAAAATTACTATAATCGTTTTTTTTTTTTACTGTGCATTATGCTTGCCCGGTTCCACTAATCTACCTTTCTGTTTCTAGACTAGTACTAGATATTTTTGATAAATACCATCTTGTAATACAACTTAAGACCTGATATTGCTAAATGTTCTTCCTTTAGATTTTTTCCCATTAATCCCTTTGATATTCTGGACGTTTTGTTTTTCCTAATGAATTTTGTTATTATTTTTTCTAACTCAATAATTTCTTTTTTGTTATTTAATTGGAATGACATTCAATAAATAGTTTAGGAAAATGTCACCTTTATTATGTTGACTCTGCCCACCCTTGAACAATGAATATTTCTCCAATTATTTAATTCTGATTTATTTGTATAAAAAGTGTTTTATAATTAGGTTCATAGAGTTCCTGAATTGGGCTTGGCAGGTATACTTCCAGGTATTTTATGCTGTCTACAGCTATTTTTAAATGACATATCTCTCACAATCTCTTCTTGCAGGGTTTTATTGATGATATATGGAAATGCTGATGAATTATGGGACTCACATCCTGCCACTCTACTAAAATTATTATTTCAACTGGCATTTGATTTTTCAAGTATACCATCATATCATCTGCAAAAATAGATAGTTTTATTACCTCATTGCCTATTTGGATTCCTTCAATTTCCTTTTCTTCTTTCACTGCAATTGTTAGCATTTCTAATACAATATTGAATACAATTGGTGACAATGAGTATCCTTGTTTCTCTTTCTATTTCTTTTTTTGCTGGAGGAGTCAGAGGATTTTATTTCTCATCATTCTGGGGTAATGCACAAAAATCTCCACAGACAAAGAAAATAAAAGGTCCAGGGAACATCCTTTATGCCTGGTGGTATTTTTCTGCACTTTCTCCAGGATGGCATTCTCTTGGAAGGAAGGGTCCTGAGTGCCCCGCAGGGCCTCAGGCCTCCCTACTGACGCTTGACAAACTCTTTCGCATCTTCCAGAAGGTTGAAGGACTCCTGGTGCTCTAAGTCTCTGCTCAGCTCCATCAGTTCTTCTGCAAAGGTGTTGTCCACCCGGGAGCAACCAGGAAGCCCATCCCGTGGTCCCACAGGGCCAGTCCAGCGAATCTGTGTTGAGTGTGTAATTTGTATCCTTCCAGAATACTAATTTCAAGGATGGAGAAGATGTCACTCTCCTCTCCTTCCTGTCCAACCTTGTCCTCTGGAAGGTGGCAGGCCTAACCCTAAATGCGTCCTTCGCATCCTCCCCATCAAGTTCGGGGTTGACCGCAGTGCAGGCTCTTGCAGATCTTGGGCTTCCTGTCCCTCAGGTGGCTCATCGTCAAATGTCGGTAGAATCCTGTTGTTGATATTACATGTGACCATGATTCTTTGGCCCGCTAATCTCCGTACTAACTTGACTTCTGTCCTTGGTACCCCCAGCTCCCAATCCCCAGACATCTTGGGGAGGGATTTGTGTTTCTGGATTTTCCTCTCCTCTATAACTTCATCTGTCAGGAATTCAGCAGAGGCCTAATCCCTCTCTGTAGGGAACCCCACCTCACACGAGCATGAGTGCAGGCCAGTGGGGCTCAAGGCCTGGGTGGCAGGGCACAGCCACAGCAGGACCTTGACTGACACACATGGAGGGAGGTGAGAGCCACGATGGAGACCAGATTTCACATTTGATCTCGTTGGAAAGCTTCTACATTATCCCCATTACAAGTAATGCTTCCTGATGGTAAATATCCATTGTATAACTCCGCTTTCAAGTGTTTTTTACTAGGAGTGAGTGTTGTATTTTGTCAAAAGCTTTTACTGCATCTATTGATGTAAACATATAATTTTGGGTTATTTTTTATTGATATGATCAATTATGACAATAGTTTTCCTGATATTAAACCAGCCCTGCATTCCTGGTACAAATCCCACTTGGTCACAGTATACAATCTTTGTGACATATTGTAGTCTCCTAGCCAGAATTTTATTTAGGATTTTGGCATTCATATTCATTAGTGAAGTTAATCTGTACTTTTTCTGTTTTTGCTCTTTTTGATTTAGCTTCATATTTGTTTTATAAAAGAAGTTTAGTAGGATTTCTTATTTGCCAATTATTAAAAATAATTTATTTTATATTGGAATTAGTTGATCTTCAAATGTTTGCTAGAATTCACTTATAACTCCATCTGGTCCTGATGCTTTTTTCTAAGGAAGATCTTCTATGGGTTCTTTTTCTAAAATAGGTTTATTTAGCTATTCTATTTCCTTTTCCATTAAATTAGGCAGTTTTTATTTCTTATTTCCATTTCATTTAAATTGTTAAATTTATTGGCATATAATTTGGCAAAATAACAACAAATAATTGTTTTGATTTCATCATTTTTGGTGATACCTTCACCCTTTTCATTTTTGATGCCAGTAATTTGGTATTCTTTTCTCTCTCTTTTTAATCATATTAAGGGGGTATCTAAGTGGTGCGGTGGATAGAGCACCAGTATAGGAAATCAGGAGGACCTGGGTTCCAGTCTTACCTCAGACACTTGACACTCATTAGCTGTGTGACCTTGGGCAAGTCACTTAACTCCAATTGCCTCATCCTGGGTCACCTCCAGTTATCCTGATGAATATCTGATCACTGGATTCAGATGGCTCTGGAGGAGAAGTGAGGCTGGTGACCTGCACAGCCCTCCCTCACTCAAAACAAATTCAAGTGCAAGTCATGTCATCCTTTCTCTGATGGCATGGTCTTCTTTAGCAATGAAAGATGAACACACAATCATATTAAGCAATGGTTTATTTATTTTATTGGCTTTTAATAAAACCAACTCCTACTTTTATTTATTAATTTGATGGCTTTCTTACTATCAATTTTATTAATCTTATCCTTAATTTTTAGGATTTCCAACTTCATGTTTAATGAGGGATTTTTAATTTATTCTTTTTCTAATTTTTAAAATTTTCTTTATTTTATTGATGTAAGCATTTAGAGATATAAATCTTACTTTGATTACTGCTTTTGCTGTTTCCTTTTTAATTAAATTTTGTTTATTTTCAGTGTTCTACAATCACTACCATATAACTTAGATTTTTTTCCCCTCCCTCCCCTTCATTCCTCCCTCCCCCTCCTTGAGACAGCATATAATTTTATATAGGTTCTACACATACATTCCCATTAAATACATTTTCACCATAGTCATGTTGCATAGGAGAACTAAAATGAATGGGAGAAATCATAAAACAAACCAAAATGTAATACAAAAAAAATGATCTGCTACATTGAATTCCATAGTTCTTTCTCTGGATGTGGAATGCACTTCACCTTAAAAGACCATTGGGAATTTGTTAAGTCCTTGCATTGCAATGAAGTTTTAAGTCTACCAGAAAAAATCCTTGCACACTGTGGCTGTTACTATGTACAAAGTTCTCCTGGTTCTGCTTCTTTCCCTCAGCATCTGATCATATAAGTCTTTCCAGGCCTCTCTGAAGTCTTCCTGTTCATCATTTCTTATAGCACCAGAGTATTCCATTACATTCATATACCACACCTTGTTCAGCCATTCCCCAATTGATGGGCATCCCCTTGATGTCCAGTTCTTGGCCACCACAAAGAGGGCTGCTGTAAATATTTTGTACACGTGGGACCCTTTCCCATTTTTATGACCTCTTGGGGACGCAGTCCCAGAAGTGATATTGCTGGGTCAAAGGATACGCACATTTTTGTAGCCCTTTGGGCGTAGATCCAAATTGTTCTGCTGCTTCTTACAGGCCAAATTTTCCATTACCTTCTGATCTTTTTCTCAACAGTGCCTGAAAGCCCTTTAATTTATTAAATATCCATTTCCTGGCAGTATTATATCTTATATATAAAAAATTATAAGCAAATTATTCTCAGTTGCAAATCCAGCTATTCAGAATAGCATACTCCATGGCTTTCCATCTTTTAGTAGAGAAGCTGCTAAACCTTGTTATCCTGACCGTAGCTCCACAGTATTTAAATGATTTCTTTCTAGTTGCTCTCCTGGACCTGGGATCTTTGAAACTGAACTACAATATTCCTGTGAGTTTTCATCTTGGGATCTCTTTCAGGTGGGGATTGGTGGATTTTTTTCAGTGTCTATTGTACCCTCTAGTTCTAAAACTTCAAAGAAATTTCTCTTACTTTCTTGAAGGAACCAAGATGGTGGAGAAAAGGAAGGGATGCTCCTAAGTTCTCCCCCAAGGCCCTTTAAACAACTTTAAATACTGCATCCAAACAAATTTGAAGCAAAATCCTCAAAAGGATAGAGTGAAACAATTTTCTAGCCAATGGCAACTTAGAAAGTCCACTAGGGTGAGAGTGGAATGCAGTCCAGCACAGGCTGTGCCAGCACAGACCCAGCCCCAGCAAAACAGGAGCAGGTCTTGGGAGAGACTGAATCAGCAGCAGCAGTGGCACTGGCTGCTTCCAGAGTTCTCAGCCCACAGATTGTAAGGGGGTTGAAAATCTTGTCAGAAGGAGATTACAAGGGTCTCTTTTCTGACCTTGGGGGCAGGACTTTGTTGCTTTGCCCATACTCAGATCCAGGTCACAGTCCTGGGTGGCAGTCCCAGGGCAAGGAGTAGCACTAGCACACCAGAGCTTGTGGCCAAAGTGGAGCAGGCATCCTCATCATAATCCAGGATGGAAAGAGTGCTCATGGTCACTCACAGACAATAGCACAGGGCAGGAGAATAGCAAACACACCTCTCCTTCAATCGAATCACCTTGGAAGAACAGAAAACTTACAAGTCTCTAGAAAAACATCTCTGAAAATAGCTGCACAAATCCCCTGAACCTTGGGATAGTGCATACTCCACCCTAGAAGCAAGATTCCTACTTTAGCAAAGAGTTAAAGGTCAAGTAACAGGCTGGGGAAACAACAGAAAAGCAATTCTGACTATAATAAGTTACTATGGTGACAAGGAAGATCAAAACACACACTCAGAAGAAGACTGTAAAGTCAAAACTCCTCCATCCAAAGCCTCCCAGAAAAATATAAATTGGTCTCAGGCCATGGAAGAGCTCAAAAAGGGGTTTTGAAAATCAAGTTAGAGAGGTAGAGGAAAAATTAAAAAGAGAAATGAGGTGATGCCAGACATGAAAGAAGAATTAATAGCTTAACAAAGGAGACACAAAAGATACCGAAGAAAATATCAGCTTACAAAAAGGAATTGGCCAAATGGGAAAAGAGGCACAAAAATTTACTGAAGAAAAGAACTTAAAGAAGTAGAATTGACCAAATGGAAAAGAAGATACAACAGTTCACTGAAGAAAATAATTCCTTAAAAATTAGAATGGAGTAAGTAGAAGCTGATGACTTTATGAGATAGCAAGAAACAACAAAGCCAAAAGAATGAAAACAATATAGAGATGATAGAGAATTTATTAAATATTTACTCTGTGCCAGGTACCATGCTAAGTATAGAAGATACAAATACAAGAAAAATGTATGGTCTGTATTTTCAAGGACCTTATATTTAAGCGGGGAAGGAGAGGAAGACACAACATAAAGGAAACTTTGTGTATGTGCTGGAGAAGAGGCTACCTATTCAGGTAAAAGACTGCAGTTGGGGAGGTGAGAAATTCCACAGTGAGTTAAATGGGAAGTAAAGTGAGTATGGCTGGGGGTCCTCATGAAATGGCCATCCCACCCAGGGACTCATCAGTGAGAAGATCAGGGACCAGGGCAAAAGTTTCTTGACCGGTGGGAAAGTCTGTTAAGGAAGAGGTGAAGCAATTGAGAGAGTGAGGGGATGGGGTGTGGGTAAGACAGTAGGCAGTTAATTATAGTGAACAACTATTAGACTAAGAATCAGTAGAAGTGGGCTAGAAACTTGTCATCACCATTACCTAGCCATGCCTGAAAGATGATAAAGGAATGAGCAAATGAATGAATGACAAAGCACTTATAACGTGTCAAAGCTGTGTCAAGCTTTATGGTGTATGTTGGGAATAAAAATGGAAAAACAAATACAAAAACAAAAGTGAGGTAGCCCTTATCATCAAGGAGATTCATTTGTACCATGAAAAACAATAGATCTATAGGAGCAGATGGCCAGGAAAGGAAGTTTTGGTCTAGGCCAAGATTGGCAAATTAGGCTCTCAGACCAAATTCTGCCTGCAGCCTGTTTTTGTAGGACCTATAAGGACCTATATTAGAATGTTTTTTACATATATAGAATAACAAAAAACTTCATTTTTTGAAATGTAGAAACCATTTATAGTTCAAAAAACAGGTAACCCCATGGACCATAGTTTGCCAACCCCTAGGTTGTCACTGGGTTGGTGAAAGGAGACATTGGACCACTGACTGTCATATTTGTTCCAGAAATAGTTATAGCATTGATTTATCATTCCCAGGGCAGGAGGTGGAAAGGAGAGAGAATAGCCAACTTCAGAACAAATGGCAAAGTATCTACTGTGATAAGTGGCTTTAATATGAAACATGGTTTTGGACCAACTGAATATACAGGCATATTTTGGAGATATTGTGGGTTTCGTTCCAGACCACTACAATAAAGGGAATATCACAACGAAGTGAATCACATAAATGTTTTGGTTTTCTAATATATATAAAAGTTTTATTTACATTATACTGTAGTTTATTAAATGGGAAACAATATCATGTCTAAAAAAACCAAACAAACCAATGTACCTCTCTTAATTAAAAAAATTCCTTATTGCTAAAAAAGTGCTAACAGTCATCTGAGCCTTCAATGAGTCCTAATCTTTCTGCTAGGGGAGGGTCTTGCCTCCATATTAATGGTTGCTGACTGATCAGGGTGGTGGTTGCAAACATTGGGGTGGCTGCAGCAATTTCTTAAAATAAGACAACTCTGAAGTTTGCCCCATTGATAATCTCTTCCTCTCATTTGAACCCTAAGAAGCCATTTCAGGGTTGTTAATTGACCTAATTTCAATACTGTTGTATCTCAGAGAATAGGAAGGCCTGAGGAGAGGGAGAAAGATGGGAAATCACAGTCCAAATACACAACATTTATTGATTAAGTTCACCATCTTATATGGGCACTGTCCATGGTCTCCTAAAACAACTACAATAGATGACATTAACAATCAACAGATCACGACAGATAAAATAAAAATGAAAAAGTTTGGAAAATTGTAAGAATTACCAAAATGTGACACAAAGTCACAATATGAGCACATGCTATGGGAAAAATAGCACCAATAAATCCACCTAGTGCAAAGTTGCCACAAACCTTCAGTTGGTTAAAACAAAACAAAGCAAAAACACACTAGCTGTAAAGTGTGATAAATTGAGGCACAATAAAATGAGATATGCCTGTATTGGGTTAGGTGAATTTGGATTCATTCATCAACCAGAGCTGCTCAGATGAGTAGATCAACTCTCTTGGGGAGAGCAGTATGGCCTCTGGAAGTCTGGCCTAGGGGGTTTGTATAGTTCCAGGTGAGGACAAGGGGGGTACAGTGGCAAGCAAACTATGGTCGAAGGATATTTACAGTTTTCAAAGAATTGCCAACTTGAAATGACCTCATAAAGGTGAGCTCCAAACCACTAATTGTAAGAAAATTACAAATTAACATAACTCTGCAAATTGACAAAAATGAAGACAGGTGGAAATAGTGTTGGAAGGGCTTAGAAAAAACTGTTACACTACACATGTTTGGTGGAATTCTAAAGTGGTCCAGATCTGGATTTCAACTTGGAATAATTCAAGAAAATGACCAAGCTCTTCTTACCATTTCACCCATCAGCCCCACTACTGAGGAGATACCTTTGAGGAAGCCAAAGGCAGAAATGAGGGCTTTATACATGCCAAAATATTCACAGCAGTAAAGAATCAGAAATAAAGTGGATCCTCACAGAGCAAGTAAGGTGAATACAATGTGATGTTATTGTGGGTTAAGAAGTAATGACTGTGACCGATTTGAAGAAATGTGGGATGATTTGGATGACCCAAATCAGAGTGAGATAAGCACAACTGAGAGAAGAGTGTGCAGAAACACTGGCTATGTGCGTGGAAAGATCATGTAAAGGAGGCTGATGCTGAATAATGAAAAACACACGCAAGTTCTGGAGAAGAGATAACCAAGCATACTTTTCCACCACAGCAGAGATGAGAGATTCAGGCTGTTAGGGTAGAGTGTGAATGTGTGAATGAGTGTGGCATGTATACATACACACACACGTTCAGAAATGGGCTCTTTATTTTTCTTGGCTGTTCTTCTTTGTCACAAAGGAGAGTTCTGTCTGGGTTGGGGATGGGCAAGTATGTACCTAAAGACAAAATATCAATAAAATATACAGACAAATAGATGTGTATGCATGTATACACTTACGTTTCAATACATAGCCAGATAAACAGGACATATACACAATATGTATTGTGTGAATATATATATATATTTTCATATTATAATGCATATACAATGTATATATTATATTGCTTATATGAGCTTGCATGTGTATGTGCATGTTATATGAATACTATATGATGTATACACAAAATAGGAATGTATACACATTATATATACATGTGTGTATATATATGCACTTATATATATGCATGTGTGTATATATATGCACTTATATATGTACATGCATGACATGTGTATATATGCATATGTGTGTATGTGGATAAATAGGTAAATAAATGATAAATAGATATATAATTAGATAAATCGATAGTCCCTGAAGTCTTAGTGAAAGGCAATGTGTGATGCAGAGTGCTGGACTGATCATAGACTCATTATTTCCAAGCTAAATATTTGCATTTATCTAAAGCACCTCCCCCAAGGCAAAAGGACTACCAGAAGAATTAATGTCAACAAAATTAGAGGTCTTCTCTGAGTGTGAACAGTTTGTTGCTAACTTGGAGGGAAAGTTGAGCCAACACACAGATGGCAACAGTGGAGCAGAAAAGGAGTGGACAACTTTCAGAGATTTGGTATATAGCACTGCATTTGCTCATCTGGGTCAGAACACTCACAAACACCAAGACTGGTTTGATGAAAATGATGAGAGAAATTCAGAAGCTGCTAAATGAAAAATGAGAACTCCACAGGATTTACCAGTAGGATAGTTCATCCACCTCTAAGAAGGCAGCATTTAATTCCATCGAAAGCAAAGAACAAGCAAAGTTTAGAGAGATGTAGGATTCCTGTCTCAGTAAGAAGGCGGATGAAATTCAGTTTTATGCTGATAGTAGCAATCCAAAGAGCTTTTATGATTCCCTGAAAGCTATTTATGGACCAAAAACCTCTGGTGCATCACAACTACTTAGTGATGATGGAGCCACATTGATTAGTGATAAGGACATGCTCCTAGAGAGATGGGCTGAACACTTCCATAGTGTTCTCAACAGACCATCATCAATCAATGCTGAGGCCATTGACCACTTACCTAAGGTAAGTCAATCCCTCCTTAGCTGAACTTCCAACTGAAGAAGAGGTTTTGAGGGCCATTAGGCTCCTTTCATGTGGTGAAGCACCTGGTGCTGATTCTATTCCAGTTGAGATTTACAAGGTAGGGGGACCATCGCTCATACAAAAGCTGATCGAAATTTTCCAGGTTATATGGCAAGAGGAGGTTATCCCCAAGGAGTTCAAAGATGCCTCCATTGTCCATCTCTATTAGGGTAAAGGGAATAGGTTGTCCTGCAGCAACCACAGGGGAATCTCTCTCTTAGTCATTGCTGGCAAAATTCTTGCTAGAGTCCTCCTTAATAGGCTGATCTTTCACCTGGAAGATGGTTATATACCTGAGAGCCAATGTGGCATCAGAAAGGGCTGAGGAATAGTCGATATGGTGTTTGCTGCCAGACAACTCCAGGGGAAATGCCAGGAGCAGAACAGAGGTCTGTACACAACATTTGTAGATCTGACCAAGGCCACTGATACTGTCAGTTGTGAGGACTTCTGGAAAATTAGGTCAAAATTTGGTTTCCTGGAGAAGTTCATCAATATTGTATGTCTATTTCATGATGGCATGTTTGCCCATGTTCTGGATGATAGACAAAGCTCTCATGCCTTCCCAGTCACCAATGGAGTGAAACAGGGCTGTGTGTTTGCTCCCATGCTTTTCAGCATGATGTTTTCAGCCATGTTGACAAATGCTTTCAGTGAGGATGAACACGGCATCAAGGTCAACTACTGTACTGATGGTAAGTTCTTCAATTTGAAAAGGCTACAAGCCAAGACCAAAGTGGAGGGAGTGTTGGTGTATGATTTTCTGTTTGCAGATGACTGTGCACTCAGAGAAGCCTCTGAAGCTGAGATGCAACAAAGTATGGATCAGTTCTCTGCTCCCTGTGCTAATTTTGGCCTAATAATTAACACCAAGAAAACACAGGTGCTTCATCACCACCACCACACCATCCAGACGTGGAACCATCAGTTACAACAAATGGGGAAGTTTTGAATGCTGTGGATAAGTACACTTACCTTGGTAGTGTATTTTCCAGGGATGTACACATTGACAATGAGGTTGATGTGCTTGTTACCACAGCTAGTTCAGTGTTTGGGAGGCTCTGAAGAAAAGTTTGGGAGAGAAGAGGTATTAGACTGACTACCAAACTGAAGGTCTACAAAGCCATTGTGCTGACCTCATTGTGGTATGCCTGTGAAACATGGACAGTCTACCAGTGCCATGCCAGGAAACTGAATCATTTCCACTTGAACTGTCTTAGGAATATTCTGAGGATCATCTGGCAGGATAAGGTACCAGACACTGAAATCCTTGCTTGAGTTGAACTGCTAAGTAAATATTCAAACTATGCTTCAGAGAATGCAATACCAATGGGCTGGCCACGTTGCTTGAATGCAAAATGTACACTTGTCAAAAAGACTATTTTATGGAGAACTTGCATGGGGCAGGTGATCACATCGTGACCAGAAGAAATGATACAAGGACAGTCTCAAGGTCTCTCTCAAGAACTTTGGATTTGACTGTGCGACATGGGAGACACTGGCATAGGACCGCTCAGCATAAGAAAAGGTGCTGTGCTTTTTCAGCAAAGCAGAATTGAGACAGCACAAAGTAAATGTGGGATGTGCAAATTGGGGATATTCACCCCAAACATTCACACAGCCTATCTGTGCCCAACCTGTAGTAGAGCATTCCGACCTCGTATTGGGCTGATCAGCCACAGTTGGACACATTGAAATTTCCCTTTACAATGGTGATGTCATTTTATTCCTCTTCGAAGATGAGGGACAACAGTGAAACCTTAAGCTTTAATAACTTCAACTGCACTAAGACTTTGGGGCACCTTGTATGCATCCATTCATACATGTTGACATGCATGCATACACACATATGGGAGATTACAAGGAACACCCCATATACATGCACATGCAGATACATGCCTGCATAACTACATACGCATGTTTGTATGCATCATGCAACATACCTTGGGAAGCAAAATGCTCTTTGAAATGTTATTCTGAGACTCTAAGATTTTCTTGTCACAATGCTTACTTTAAGGTCCCTTCACCTCCTCAGGATTCCTGTTTTTTCTGTTGATGTGCCTTCCACCATAAGATAGAGTACAGCTAATGAGTATTCAGTGTTTCTTGAGGCATGCAGAGCCATCCACCCCCATTACTCCTCCATTATTCCGGCAGGGGTGGGGGGAGATTCACAGTGCCAGGAAAACGCAAGACAGCTGTCCCCCTCTGTCCAAGGCCCGCCTACCTGTTAACAGCTTAAAGGAAAGTGAGAAGAAACTTGAGAGAAAAACTTCATTAACATCAATCCTTTTCAGGTGTTCTTTTGGCATCAGTTACGTAGCTTAACACTTGCCACCCTGGAGACTGTACCTCACAGACGTCTGAACAGAAGACAACTAGGGAATTGATTCTTTGTTTTCTAATAGAGCCCCAACTTCAAAAACCAAATACATGCATTCCTGTTTAAATATACTGTCTGGATTTGCATGTAAAATATTCTAAAGAAATAGGAGGTAAAATTCATTATTTGATTGGGGGGAAAAGTAGAACAGATTTCAATGATATAGGGACCTCCCAGTGAGGAACTCCCTCTCTCAATACCAGCTGCATCCAATACCAACCCTTCCTGAGTAGATACCTTTGCCCAAGAATCAATGTGTCCTGGCTGACCACACCAACACCATCTAATTAGCTTAATGCCATGACAGATTCCCCCAGAACCAATGGACATGGAACATTTATCCCTACTTTCAGGTCTTAAAGCCAATCTTTTCAGTGTTTCTTTCGATTTGTACATCCTTCATACCTCCCTCCCTTCCTAGGGGAATGATCAACCACTATATTCTTGAAATTTCATAGGGAAATAATCTCTTAAAGAGCCAATGCATGTTAATGGAATATTCTGCCTTCCCCTGTTCCCCAATGTTGACCAGATCTGACCCAGCATTGGATTTTCAGGCTATGTTGTATACTTTCAATCTGTTTCCTGCCTGAAAGGACACATCTTTTAGGGTGGTGGGTTTTTAATTCTGAGATGAAGAAGGAAGCCTATAAAATTTCACCTTCCCAAGGGAAAACTTGGGTTTGCTGACTATCTACCCACAATCTACTTCAGGCTTGGTCTGTCACATATTCTGCCCTAAAAGAGTATATAAGGAGGATGAAGGGGAAGGCATAAATATTCATATAGCACTCATTATTTGCTAGGCACTGTGTTAAGTGCTTCACAAATATTATTTCATTTGATTCTTACAAGAATCCCATGAATTAGACACATTACTTTCATTTGACAGTTGAGGAAACTGAGGCCAATGGAGATTTTTTTTAAGTGATTTGCTCAGGGTTGCACAGCTAAATGTCTGAAGATAGATTTGAACTCAGATCTTCTTAACTTTAGACCCAGTGCTGTATCCACTGCGCCACTTAGCTGCTCATTTCATTCACCCCAGTGACAATGATGTTTGCTTTTAGGTATAGTCTGTGAATACGTTGGTATATTATGGGCTAGTAAGTTGCATGGCCTGAGATATGACAGTGTGAGCAATGATTAGAACCAGCATAACTTGGGTTCCTCCTCCCCCAAAAGTGTCATCTTTGTTATCCTCCATATTTGGTCAGTCCTCCCAAGGGCCATGACTTTGGCAGTTGTCTTTTTGCTGTCTTTTAGGTTTAGCTTTTTTTTTCTTCTTTCCAGGTGGTCTATGCCAAACTTCTCACATCTCTAAAGTCAGGGTTGCATAGAAACAGTGCTGAGGCCATTGGGGTGGTAGAAGTTTCTCTAGAAAGCTTTTAGCACCACATCACAAGCAATGGTGTGAAGAAGGAGAAATGTTTCTTAAGGTCTGCCATGGAGGCTAAGCTAGTTTTTCCTAAGGCACTACCTTATGTAGGTCAGATGACTTTTTTTCTTAAAAGTCATTGAAACTTTTCCTGAGACATAATTGCCCCAAGAAACCAAGGTCCATATCACTGATATAACTTACTGGTGGTCTAAGTATAGTCTTTTGACCATCAATGCACAGTTGCAAAGCAGAGGAAAGGAAACTGCCCAACTGAATCAATGCAATATGCTCTTTATAATATCTTTTTGATGATATCGATAAATTTCCTTTTGTTAACTGTTAGTCTGTGAGGGTCTCATTTTGATCTAAATGTAAACCTAAAACACCAGACCAGTCTGAATCAGGCTCAGCCTTTAGCATCATGAGAACAGAGGAGTTTTGTGGAAAGAGAGAGAGAATTAGTTAGTTAGTTATCCCTGGCCCTCAGGAGTCAGACTCTGGAAAGTAATATTGCTTAAGGAACTCACCTGAGTGACCTGCCCAACAGAAATGCTGCACTGGATGGGAGCAGAACGAGGATCTCATGGGAAGACCATGGAGCTCTACCATGGTAGAGGTATGAATCGCCTGTGCTGTGTAGATTCCCTATATGTATACATCTGTATTAGTGCGCTTACTCTGTGTGTATGTATGTGTATGTGTGCGTATGTGTGTACCCCTTCTTCCCACTGATGCTGTGTATGTTCTGTGTCCTAATTTGTCATTCATGCTGTGTCTTTGTAGCACCTTTCCTTTGAGCTAATTTTATTAACTTGTTGACAATTGAATATAAATGGACTGACGGGCTTGTGAGTTGTATATTTAGGAGCACAGATCTACAGAGTACTTCGAACCTGGTAGTAACTGATTCCCTTCCCTCAATCTGTGAATATGAAATAGGAGTTAGTACAGAGAGGGGGTTAAAAGAAAGAAACTCTAGGTAAAGAGAGGAAAATCTGGATTTTTGACTGTTTGTGTTATGCCTTTGAATTTGAGCATTTACAAAAGTGTTTGGCTCATACCACATGTATTCTGGACCTTTTCGGGAAAAGAGGAATAAATTTTTGAATCATAGATTCAAAATGATACAGTCATTAAAAAGTAGATATCCTGATTAGATTTCCACCATTCCATCCCTTTGCATTTTATGTATGTCCCCTGGTAAATTCAGTTTTATATTTCAAAAGTTTTCTCTGGCCAGTGGTATTTCTTTTCAAGGCATCAAGAAAAGAATGAGGAAGGAATTGCCAAGTAATGAAAGCAAAAAAAAAAAAAACCAAAAAGAAAAAAACCAAAACAAAAAACCAAGCCTTGGAGAGGACTTTCAAGTATAAACATTTAGACTTGGGAAAACTTTCAGGAATGATGCACAGGATTTTCCCCCCTTTTTGTCTGATGGATTATTACAGAAATACCATTCTCTATTTCACCAAAGCCTTTGAAAACTAGAAGTTTCCTTGATCTGTTCTTTTTCTTCTTCTTGACAAACAACTAGAAATTGCCCCCAAAGGCACCACTGTCTAGGTGCTTGCCTAACTTCCCATGGAGAGTTCCTCCTCAGAACTCACCTTTGGATCAAAGTGCTGAACAGCAAGCTCTCTGATACTCCCAGAAGCTCTGCTGGGTGGGTTGGCATAGCTGCCATGTGTCCAGTTCCCTTTGGGGCATGAGGCCAGAACTTTGCTGCCTGCCCCTCTGGTTCTTGGCTAGTGAGGGAGGGGCTGACGAAATAGCAGGATTTCAAGACACTTAGATCATGATTTGTAGAAGTCCATTAGGGATTGAATTTCCCCCAGAAGAAGGCAGGCTCTTCAAGGGGGAAAGTTTCCTTTTTGTCTTTCGATGTATCCTAGGCATCTGGTACCTAGTAAGTGCTTAATAAATGCTTGGTTAATTGCACTGAAGAAGACCTGTCCCTATATTATTTCCCATTTTATAAACTAGGGACAGGGATACCATTGGAGCCGGATGAACTTTTGAGAGCTGAGCCTAAAATTTTAAGTGTGAGCATTTATACCTCGGAAATAATGCTGCAAATCCAGATTTGATATGTTGCTTTGTTGACTGTTTACACTTGAGAAAGTGATGGAGAAAATGCTAATTTTAGAGATCAAATTTAAAAGTTTGTCACAGATTTTTTTTTTTGGCAGGGGGAGAATCGATTGTTAAACATTTACCAGCATATTGGGTGGGGGGAGAACTAGTTGTTAAACATCTACGGCATATCACCAGTGGGGTGTGGTGGTGAAGATGAGATAAATCTCTAAACATCACCGAGATGAGGAAAAAAACAGAAAACTAAAAGAACCACTCCATGCTTTAGAAAAGTCAGATAGAGAGAGGGGAGCAGAACCAGGAGAACACTGTACACAGTTATGGCCACATTGTGACATGCCTGACTTTGATAGACTTGGCTTTTCTTTTCAATGCAAGGCTCTAAGACAGCTCCAAAAGGCTCATGGTGAAAAATACTATCCACATTCAGAGAAAGAATTATGGAGTCTGAGTGCTGATCGAAGCAAACTATTTGCTCTCTCTCTTTTTTGCTTTGTTGTGTTTTGTTTCTTTCTCATGGCTCATTCCGTTGGTTATAATTCTTCTTTGCAACCTGACTAATATGAAAACATATTTAATATAAATGTGTATCTAGAGGCTATATCAGATTACATGCCATCTTGGGGAGGGGGAGGAGAGGGAGAGAGAGAAAATTTAAAACTCAAAAGCTTGTGGAACTGAATGTTATAAACTAAAAATAAATTTTAAAAAAAGTCAAATGTATGTAGGGATAGAGAATGAGAGTGAGATCAAGTCAGAGTGAGAGTGAAAGGGTAGACAGAGAGAGAAAAGCAGCCAGAGAAATGGAAAGAGAATTTTGGTGTGACTAAGAATCATGGAAGATTAAACTCAAAGAGCCTCCATGCCCAAATCCAAAGCTTTTCCTTTCATGTCTTCCACCTATTCTATCCTCTAGATTTTTCTTACTCTTCCTCGTGCCTGCAAAGCCCTAACAAGAACATGGCCACTTGCAGGAACAGGAAGTAGCTGAATGTTTTCCATCTGTGTTCAAGAGAAGGTGAGCTTCCAGACTGGTCTTTGAGTTGGGACAGAAAGAAGTGGAATCAGCCTATTCGAGACTATGTGAAAAGAACACCGGTGACTTCTACTACTTGTTTAGAACCAGCATATGAAATACTTAGTCTTTTGGGTATAGTATTTATTACCAAGGCTGCACTCCATCTGACATAATTTTGGGCATGCAGGAGAAGAAGAAGCCAACCATATAAGAAGGTCTTTGTTGTCTTCTTTATTTTTCTGTAGGGGAAAAGACACAAAACCACTTATTTATAATGGGCCAGAACCTACTCCCCAAGACTGACTATGAGAGACCAGCCCCCTCTGACTATTTCCCTTTGATCTATTATAGGATTTGAATGTTAATGCTGGCTTGCCATTTATGAGGCTGACTCAGTTTTCCTTGGAGGATGAGGGGTGCTCCAATGGCCGTGCTTTTATTTGTGGTCTAAGCTGAGCTTTCCAAAAACCTGAACCGTTTTCATGGTCAGATCTTAAGTTCGTCTCTGGTATGCCTGATTTTTCCAGAATAATCCCTCAGACAACTAGCCTGGACCTCTGACTCATCATTAGTAGAAAATAGGCTATTTTCCTTTATATTTATTTATTATATTGTGGTTGCTAGAAGGTTTGGACTGAGCTGTTAAAAACCACAATCCCCATCCATCCACCTATCTGCATACACATTTACCCAATAGACCATGAATAACTTAGAAAGACGGGAACAGGAATTTCTTTTGGTATGGAACTGTCATGGTTCCTTTGCCCTAGGACTTTTATGCTTTGTCCCTGTAGGGGGGACTTCTGTATTGGAACTTCTCTCTTTCCATTTCTTCAAAACAAATTACATTGGATTTAGGTTTTCAATTCAGAAAATTTCCTGAAATGGGCTAAAATGTGAGTGAATGTTCTATTTGAGGTGGCCTTTTCTTAGGCTTTTGAATCCTGAAGTAACCAAATGGCTTCCTTTTAAGCACAGATACTATTATAATAACAGATTTTGAGCTGTGAGAAAGGGAGAAAAATAAGCTATTGGGGAGCAAAATGAGGGGAAGCGAATTAGTAGATCAAGCCAACTGAATGAAAATGGAGAAAGTACTGGATGGATTAGACAGTGACTCCAAAGCCAGATTTAGTGATTGGATGGTTGCCTGGTTTATATTAAAGGCCTGATTTCCATTTACAAAATGATTCCTTTGCAGGGCTCAGAGCTCTCTGTGCTGGACATCTCTAACTCTGTGCAGTACAACCTGAAGTTTATCAAATAATTTTTACCTGTCAAAGAAATTCATGCTTCAAAGTGTTATTTTTAAAGCTGTGATAGCTATATAACTGAGGGCCAGCCAATGTGAGAGGTTGAAAATACTCTACCCATTTTTTTTTACAAAGATCAGGGTGAGACTTCAATTGCCCTGACCAATTCTGATTCTGTTATCACTTTAAGTAAATGAAAATTCCTAGGGAAGTTGAATCAGTGCTTTCCTGAAAATATCCATGTTTCAGCTGTGGCCACACAATGCTAAGCAGTCAGATGAAAAGTGGAGAAAAACCAGATGTTTTCAAATGTCCAGATGTTTGGCACCATGCAGGTGAGACATCTAGATGATTGACTACATTTTTCACTTTGCGTCCAGACTGATGTGCAACTAGCAAAGAAATAGAACTCATTTCACACACATACGTACATATATGTATATACATAATGCATATAAAGTATGTATGTGTATACACATACATACATATGTATGTTTATGTGTGTATACACATATATAAGAAATGTATGTATGTGAGAGAAGTAATTTCTCCTTATATTAATAATCAATTATTGTATTAGGACCAAGGTTTTTTTCAGAAGCCTGTAAGTTGTTCAGTCTCTGAAGAACATTACTGATAATGAGATTGAATTAACTGTCTCCTCAATCTTGTTCAAATCCCACCCAACCTTAGCAGGAATTTAATCTTCCTTGGGGGAGCCTACTGTACTCAATACAGGTTTAAGTGGGGATAAAGTCTTTGATTGGATTGCCCAGGGCAGGGCAGTAATTGTTAATATTTCAATAATAATTGTTAATTAATTCAATGTGGTTAAAGATTTTCCCCACACATTAATGGGCCTGCTCCTTAAGGGGAGTTTGATTAGAGAACGTTTGTGGGAAGGCCCAAGCGTTTTGTTAATGAAGCACTGGTTCTCAAGGGTTGGGATGCCCTTTGGCTCTAAAAAAGGTATAAATACTCTGAGTTGAGGTTTTTACTTTGGGGCTTACTGACTGGAAGTGTTTGTTTGGCCAGACAATGACTCTGGGAAGCCACTAATGGAGCCCCCTGGCTTTGAAAACCCAGATGTCAGTGCTTCCCTCTCTGGTAACTGTGGTCAGACAATTGGGATCCAACTGTCTGTTGAATTCAGGTAGAGGAAGTCATGTCTATTGATATTTTTATTTCTTTGTATTTTCTTTGAAGTTCAGGGTGCTGACTCTCCTGTACTAACTGAATGATATATGTACTTGATTAAAAGAATGATACACGTGCTTGATTTAAGAGATTGTTAACCTCTTGAAAATTACTTTCCTTTTATGAATGTAGATCTAAGAAACTGTGATAGCAGGCCCCCTTGTGTATGTTGGGGTACTTACATGTTGCTAAGACTGTGCTCCCACAGTTAGTCCTCAAAAGTGAACTGACAAAGTTCAATGCAATAAGTACAGATCTAAGGCTTTTAGAAATAGTTCCTGTGCTCCCTATTGATTTTACATGACACGCTTCCCCCCTGTATTTTCACTCATGCAGTGGTCCGTGCCTAAAAGGTCTCCCTCACTTTTAAAATCCTACCCTTCCTTTTAGGTTCAGATCAAATACAGTCTTGTTCATGGAGACTTTCTTGACATACTCTAGTCAGGAATGATTCCTGATCCTTCCTTTCTTAGTTCACATATAGTATGTAGTTTGTGATGACCATCTATGCTTTGCAAATGCTTAAAAACTCTTTTCTTTGCCAGCTCTTCTTTAATTTTTTTTTTTTGTTAACCTCAGTTTTTAGGGTTAGGCAGAGTGGTGTACTGGATGTAGTGAGGAAAACCTTGGTTAAAAGCTTACCTCCTATACTTAATGTCCTGTGGCTTTCCACAAAATGCAGTCTCCTTAGGCCTCAGTTTATTCAGCTCTAAAATGAGAGAATTAGATTGGGTGACCTATGACATCCCTTCTATCTCTAGATCCAAGATCGATGTCTGAATTACTTATTTGTACATATGCTCTATCCTCTCCTAGATTATGAGCTTTATGAAGGTGGAAAGCATGCCTTTCTAACCCCATGTAGTTTTCTTGGTATCTAGTACAGTGTTTGTTATGCAATATATATTTAAGAAATGTTTGTGGAAGTTCAGAAAATAACGACTGTAATCTGTTGAAGATGGAGTCATAATAAGAGTCTTCATCAAGAGAACAGAAATTTTGTTATTAATAAAACTGGTAATACATACACTATAAATCATAGGCATGATTTTAAAACAGATTTATAAGGAGTTGGCCTGGGAGTTCTACTACTAACAAATACTCTCTGGGAAATCTGGGCAAGTTACTAAATCTTCCAGTGCTCCTAGGAAATGCCAACATGATTCCAATTTATATGCCAGGTACAAAGAATTAAGTAGAAAACTTCTATGAAGAACTTGGTAAAAATCATCAAAACCAAATAAATATATATCTTGATATTTTGTGACTTTTGTGAAAGGGTGAGTATAGGGAAGGGCCAGGAAAAATGTGTTTGAAACTATGGTTCAGGATGTGTTTCTTTGTGGTACTTTCTTTGGCAGAGTGAATAATGCAGCCAGCACCTATCTTTGGAACTAAGAAGACCTTCGCCTAAAAGGACCAAGGTCTCTCAATGCCTCCTGGGTCATTTCCAGTCATCCTGAATGCATCCTGGGCCTTCTCCAGTTAACCTGATGAATATCTGGTCACTGGACCCAGATGGCCCAGGAGGAGAAAGTGAGGCTGGTGACCTTTCATGGCCTTCCCTCACTCAAGTCAAAGTCAACTGCAAGTCATGTCATCATCTCCCTGATGTCATGGTCCTCTTTGAGAATGAAAGATAAACACAAAAAGCCTCTTGAGAAATTAAAAAAACCCTCTACTTGAACTCAGGCCATCATGATTTCAAGGCCTGCAAAGCTCTCTTTGATGCTGTTCTGCCTCTCTACCTACTCTTTACCTCAATAAAATCCTTTTGAGAGTGGTATATGACTATACTGTTTATGAAAATAGGAGAAGGAACCTGTCAGGCTTTCACAAACAATTGTCTAAGACAGATCATGTCTTTATAGCCACACAATTGCTTGAGAGATATAGCAAATCTTAGCTCTGTGTTTACTGATGTTTCATTACAAAAAAAAAATTAACTGAGCAAAATGCAGTTTTAAAGGCTCTTTTCCAAGGGTTTCTCCTGTATGTATTAGGTTTGTAAATGATTCTTTGATAGATGTAACCACAGAGATTTAATAATTCTCTGATTGTTTACTGAAGCATAAAATGTGGAAGTGCATACTTGTCAAAGCTGTCTGTCAACATCATGGAATACAATCTATATTGTTTTTGTTTGTCCTTCATTCTGGAAGAGGACCATGAAATTAGGAAGGTGATGCCTTTGGATTTAAGTGAGGGAGAATAGTGCAGTTACCTGCCTCACTTTCTCCTCTGCAACCATCTGGGTCCAGTGGCCAGATATAGATCAGGACACCTGGAGATGGCCCTATGTAAAATCCAAAAGAAAGAGGAATTTCCTATAGATGATGAGATTCTCTAGGGACTACTCTTTGCAGATGACATTGGGAAAGTTAAGGAATGTTATAAGGGTTGCTCAAATGTCCCCATGGTCATTAAAAGCAACTGGTTTAGTAATCTACAGAGGAAAAATAGTAGATGGAGAAGGCATACTGTCTATAGGATGGCATGCAGTTGAATGGGTAGCCCATCAGATGAGATTATTGTTCTATCTGTATTGGAGACAAGTCACAAATGGACAGCAGCTTGGGCTCAGAACTGGATAGGAGGACAACAGTGGATTGGATAACAAGCTGAATGGTATTTTCAATGATCCCAGAAATTTTATCAAAGGCCACCTTTCTAATGTCAATATCCTACTAATATTGCTTTATGGCTTAGAATCATAGAAGATCATGATGCTAGGAGAGCCAAGATATCAGGGGGCCCAAAAGTAATGGAACAGTACATTTCTAGGTGTTCTAGACCTGGCCTAAACTGGGCCACCTCCGTGAGTCAGGCCTAACGGTTGAAATGGAATAAGCACTAGTAGAGTATGAAATGCAATAAAAACTAAACTAATAAGAAAATTAAAAGAACAAAGCTTCTAAAAAAGACAAAAACATTCCTTTCCTCTTCCTTCAGAATAGACACAGCAATCAGCAAGGCATTCCGTGGATGGCAATAATATTTAAGGTGAAGCTTATAAAGATATTTCTCCACAGGTCAAACCTCTTACACTTTCAGAGCAGAAACACCTCTGGCCTCTTCATTAGCTTGCCCTTAGAGAGACCCTTTAATAGGCCCCTAGAGAACCAGTGTCTAGAATAGCAGGTTGAGCTATTCATGGAAAAATGGAAAGGAAATACAAAAGGGAAAGTGAGAAGAAGCCCTTCCCTTCCCTCACACCCGGCCCTTAGCAGGCCACACAGACAACCTGACTGCTGACTGGAATGATGAAGACAAACAAACAACACCCCTCCTACCCCGCAAAAATAAAAAACCTACCACCTCTGGATCCAACCATGTGCATCCAACCACGGATGTCAGTAGCCTACAGCACACCACCAGTGATAATGACCACATATTATCAAGGACATTCCTAACTAGAAAAGGAGGCCAGTTGGTCCTGTAGCAAGAGTGGATGATAACGGATGGACGTCTCAGTTTTGCATCGTCAGCCACAAATACCTAGAAAAAGGCCTACAGCATGACTGGCAGGGCCTATATGGAGGACATTCAGGAGGACAACCTGTTCCTGATGCCTGGAATTCGTTCCCATCCCTCAAGTCTGTGTGGAGCACATATAAGACCATAATAGCTAGCATTTATATGGCATGTTATTGTTCTGCAAAGGGCTTCACAAACATTATTACATTTTATCTTCAAAACAAGCCTGTGAAGAAGGTGCTGTTACTATACTTATTTAACAGATGAGGAATCTGAGACAGAGAAAGGTTAAATGACTTGCCCAAAGTCACACAGGTAGTACATGTCTAAGGCTGGATTTGAACTCAGGGTCTCCCTATCTGCAAATCCAATACTCCATGCACTCTACTACATAGCAAATTCTAACAAGGCGTGGCTGATAGCCATAATGTTTTCCCAAACTCCCCAAAGCTTTGCCAGATGTCTTCAATGTACTGTCTCATCATCCTTGGCCTTTAGAATCATTCTTTTTCTTGAATTCTTAGCTGAGGAACCTTCTTCTCTGGGAAGACTTTCTTAAATCTCTCAAAGATTAGAACTCTCTCCCTTCTCCAGTTATCTTCTATTTACCTTCTGTTTATTCCCTGGGAGAGTGTGAAGTCCTTGAAGCAGATTCTTCTTTCCTTTCCTCCCCTCCCCTTTCCTCTCCTCCCCTCCCCTCCCCTCCCCTCCCCTCCCGTCTCCTCTCTTCTTTTCTTTCCTTTTGTCTTTCTAATTCCATTGCCTACCACATTGAAAGTGCTTACTAAATGTTTGTTGAAATGAGTTAGATTGACATGGACAAGAATCCTACCACATGAAGTGTGGAAGGGTTGTGAAAACTGCAACAGATAGATGTTAAATGACTTGTCCCAGGTCTCTGACATGGCTAGTGGTTGAGGCAAGATTTGAAGTCAGGGTTTTGTGACTTCTGGTCCAACCCTCTATATGCTGTATTACCAGCTGCCTCATTTGTTAAAAATGCAAAAGCAATTTACTCACACAATGGATAGGCTGGACTAGTCAGTCATTATGTAATCTACAAAACTTCTTCTAGTGTTGAGATTTAAGCTACAATTTTGTGATTTTTGTCATGATGTAACTGGTACTCAGTTTTGGGCATCAATTTAGAAAATAATGGATTCTTCTAGGCATTTATCATATACTTTTTTTCCAACAACAGAAAATTCTAATACACTTGTTCAGTGCTCAGTATAATGGAAAAGCCTTGAATACAGGCATTTTTCATTTTGATCATTGGATTCCAAGTACCTAGTATCTTGCTCTACACATTTATGCCTTGGATATAGTAAGGACTAAATAAATGTGCTAACTGAAAAAATGAATTATGTTATAACCCCTGTTGTGGAGCTATGACTAATTAAAATAATAAACACAAAGCAATATAATTAGCAGTGATAGAACTGAGTGATGACCAGGACATTCTGATAGTTGGAGTTTAGTTTGTACTGAATGGAACAGAAGAAGCCCTAGGCTTATTTCAACATTCTTGACACAAACTTGATTCATTCTCTCTCTCTCTCTCTCTCTCTATCCAATCTACTCACTTTTTTCTGAGTGGATGATGGTTGACCTATTTTAGTCTAAACTAGCCTTTCTCTGATATGTGTTTCTTTTTAAATAAAAGTTATAAAATATGGTTGGAATGAATGGAGATATTTGGCTAAGAAGAGCTTTAAAAAAATGTACATATCTACTATAAGCAAAGAACTACCTTAGGAATTGCTGTTGGAAGTGAAACATAATTGGCTCTTTCATTCCTAGGGCTTCCCAAAGTCCCTGGAATGCAGGGAAAACAAATGAGGGAGCTAAGAAAATGTGACTTTCAGTGGAAGGGCCCTACATAGTGGAGAAAGGAATGAATGAAAGAAAGAAAGAAAAGAAGGAAGGAAGGAAGGAAAGGAAGGTTGAAGGAAGAGAAGGACAAAGGAAAGAACAAAGGGAAGGGTGAAGGAAAGAAGAAAGAAAAGAAAGGAAACGGAATAAAGGTGAAGAAAGGAAGGAAGGAAAGAAAAAAGGAAGAGGAAAAGAAGGAGAAAGAAAGAGAGGAAGGAAAAAAGATGAAGGAAGGAAGATAAGAAGTATGGGAGGGAGGGAGAGATTAAGGAGGGAAGAAAGAGCAAGAGAAAGAATTTATGAAAAACACCTTTCTGAAGCACTCGCTCTGTGTCAAGCACTGTGGCAGGGACTGGAGATACAAATACAAAAAAGCAATAGTTCCTTTTGTCAAGAGACTTCCACTAAAAGCAAAAGGAAGACAGCAGATCATGATGAGCAGAAGCATGGCATGGTAGAAAACTCACTGACCCGGGAAACATGGTATCTGGAGTCTTGTGCTGACTCCGACACTGTGCAACCTTGGACAAGGCTTACTTTAACTGTCATTTTTAGGCCTTATTTTTCTAATTTGACAGAGGAGAGGATTAGGCTAAATTAGGGGTGGTGAATCTGCAGCCTCGAGGCCATATGTGGCCCTCTAGGTCTTCAAGTGGGACCCTTTGACTGAATGCAAACTTTACAGAACAAACCCCCTTAATAAAAGGATTTGTTCTGTAAAACTTGGACTCAATCAAAAGGCTGCGCTTGAGGACCTAGAAGGCCACGTGTGGCCTTGAGGCTGCAGACTCCCCACACTGGAGATGACCTCTAAGGTTCTTGCTGGTCTACAATGTGCATTCCTAGACACTCCAGCAGAGGAGTACAGTAGTCATGAACAGAAAGTAGTACACTGGGGAAAGTATGCCAGGTACCTATGGCTCTTCTTGTACCTTTAGTCAAGTTTTTCTAGGCAGGGAAGTCAACATAATCAGTCAGTCAGTCACAGTTAGTGAACCAGCATACATTGAACTCTTACTATGGGCCAGGCTAAGAGCTAAGAGCTGGGGCTACAAAGAAAAGCAAAGACAAGGAGCTCAGATTCTAATGCCTTCAAAGACAGTTATGCATCCTTTATCCTTTTCATCAATGATTGCTTTTCTACAGAAGACAGTTTTCATTAAAAAAAAATCTTTCTAAAATTATTTTTTTCCCCTTAGAAGTGCTCATCATCTGATGTTCTATCTCCTTACCATTCTCTTAACCTGCTTCCTGACAGTGAGTCTGGCTCCCCTTGTATTTTCTGGAGATAGGATGAGATTACATTTAAGGAGTGAGAAGCTAGGGGAGTCTGTCTTCTGGAGACAGGACTCTTTGAAAACATGCCTAAGCTAGCCTGCTATGCGTGAATGATTCTCTATTATGAATTTCTTTAGATTTTGTTTTCTAAAGTATTTTGGTTTTGAACAGAGCCAAGATTCCTTTGGTGTCCTGGTGGAGAAGTCCTTCTATCAGCAAAGTTCAGTCTTAAAGAGCTGCCTGGGGGCAACGAGAGGTTCAAATGAATTGCACAGGATCCTACAGTCAGAGGTCATATGTTGGAGGTGTTTGTGACACCAGTCCAGTCTTCTAACCTCTCTTCCCTTTAGTCTTATGTCATGAAAATGTGTGTTGGGTGGGGAAGAGGGGTTGGGATAGGTAATAACTAGAAGGAGAAAAGAAATCCCTGCACTTTCATTTTAAATTCTCTTAATTTACTGGATCTTAGTAAGCTTTTAGGTTGGAATCAAGACATTACTATCCAGTCTGCATGCAGTCACTGCAAAGTCCTTGCTAATGGATATGAAACGTGTGTGCTTTCAGTTTACTCAAAATATCTCCCAATATGAGTAATTTCAGTTGATGTCCGGCTCACCTGGAAGCTCTACTGGATAAAATGGGGGGAGGGGGAAGAGAGAGAGAGAGAGAGAGAGAGAGAGAGAGAGAGAGAGAGAGAGAGAGAGAGAGAGAGAGAGAGAGAGAGACAGAGAGAGAGAGAGAGGAGAGACAGACAGACAGAGACAGAGACACAAAGAGACAAGAGAGAGAATGTGTGTGTTTCAAAGCTATCTCAAGAATTTTCGAAGTTAATAAAAAGAGCTTGAAATTGTTTCCCATAAAAAGAAAACGTTCCCCCCAAACCCGCGCCCAGTTATATAGCCTTCTAAAGTAGCTATGATCAGAGATTGTGAGTTGGAGGAACCTCTCATTTGACAGATGAGTCTCAGAGAAAGTGAATGCCCAAGAAAATGGGTCTAAAATAAGGCTTAATGTATACGTATATTTTTTCTTTCTGTATCCTTTGCACCTAGATCTTGACTTCCTCATGGCAGTTACTCAGTGTTTCTTGAATGATTGAATAGGTACATCAAATGAAGTGCCCTATTGTACTGAGCAAACCTTGAAGTATGATATAAATGCGCAATTTAATATAGAAATGATAGCTTTCATTATCATATGTAAAAATAACAACTTAAAGTCAGGATCCCTGGGTTTCAGTCTCAGCTTTGGTCCTTCCTCTTAGGCCTTTAGTTTCTTGGAGCTGCAGTTTTCTCAGCTATAAAATGGGGGCGGTGATGTTGATAATATAAAGTGTGTCATGATCTTTAGAGCTCTCTATAAATAGAAGTTGTGATTATTTTAAAATATCTCCTAAATTCATGTCTGACTTGAAAACTGGCTGTATTTGTAACAAGTTCTAATTGTGTTTTGATCTGGCTCAGGCCACATTGCAAGTTTTACTACGGCTTTGCCAACAGTGAGCTTGATACTTCTGGCCCACAGCATCGGTCTATACTGTTAGAGAAAGCAGAGAAATCTTTTCTCCTTAAAAATGTTTAATGCTAATTTTTCATCATGCCTCATTATGCCCAAAGTAGAGCAAATGGACACAGGAGAATGGAATGGTCAAAATAGTCACATTTTCTATCAAATAATAAGAAGAAGAATTTAATTATGCCTAGCATGTGGAATGAACAAAGTGATTTCCATAAATACCTAAGGAAAATATTTTGACCAGGATGACTTTAATGAAATTGATTGTCCCCCATGGCCTATAATTCAGTTTATCTGGTGTTGAAATCCACACACACGCACACGTAAAGTCAAGACCACTCGTGTGAAGACAGAACTGGTTTCAGACTTTGGGACTTAAGGTCAAATCCTCAGTCTGCCATCCCCTGCCTGCCTCTCACCATGTACATTATCAGCTACCCAAGTCACCTTGGGCAAGTCACTTAATCTTTCGGGGTTTCAGTGTCCTCGTTCATCAGATGAAAATGTATATTAAATGATCTTCAAGATCCTTGTAAGCTCAAGATCTGTGACCATATGAAGCAGTTTAGCTAAACCCTTCTTAAGTCTATCTAATGTTAATAATGATAGCATTTATATAATGTTAATATTTTGAGAGTAGGATTTATTTTACTCTTTTTGTTTCCATTGCTTAGCAGAGCGCCTCGCCCATAGAAGGTACTTAGTAATACGGATTGATTGCAGATTCGTTAAATGATTGAACTATCTTTATGGATAATTATTTCAATTATACATATATATATATATATAAAACTCAAAATCCATATATATATTTATTACATGCACACAGACATATTCACATAAATGGAAAAGAAGACAGGCTGGTCATGTGGAGAAAGGGATGTGTGTGTACATATACATGCATACCTACAGAAACACATATACCTACATATAAATACACATATACATATAAATACACCCATACATATATACATATATGTGTATATATGTGTGTGTGGGTGTGTATATAAATATATCGTCACATATAACTTGTGTGCTTCATTTGTATTCTTGTGATGTCAAGATAAAGTGTGGAAGCTTCCTACCTTGCTGGGTAAACCCCACAGTGAACTAGTGTGAGGACATGAATTAAAGTCATGCAGGAAGGTTATTTCATCACTGAAATTCATATCCATGACATCACAGGAACACTTGATTATATATATGTGTATATGTGTGTGCATACACACAACTATATAGATACACACACTTGTGTATGTGTATATAACCCCCACCCATATATTCTATGTATAAGATGCACATGCATGTATCATGAGCATATGCACACCAACATATACATAGTATCATTATACTTTTATATAACTATTTACCTCGATAGATTAATATGAACAAAATGCTTTATAGAAAAGAAATGTAAGTGTGTATGTGTGCATGTACATACATAAATAGACATAAACACACACATACATATAATATATGTATGTGTGTATGTGTATTATGTATATATGTGTTGTGTGTGTACGTGTGTACACACACACAGAAGAGGAGTTCTTAAACAGTTATTCCTGGATCAAGCAGGAGACGGGGCCTCAATGTGTGGAAAGCAAAACTGGACCTTAATTCTTCACTCCAACAATTCTGTGAGCAAGGTGAACCTGTGGGGTCAGGGGGCAAGGATGAATTCTCTAGTGATCCCAAGTGAGAATTTTCCCTTTCAGAAGGTCTTCAACCCCAATTAATCAATCAACAAGCATTTATTAAGAACCTAGTATGTACCTCTGGTACCCTGGACAGATCAGGTAACCTGTGAGCACCCTCACACAGCTGTTTAAGACTCTCAGTGGCAGATTAGATGCTGTTCTGTCCTGCGGAGGAAGTTTCTTTAGTAGGGTTGCCCTAAACCAAGGAAATCACAGTTTTGGCAAAACCCTAACCCTAAATGTGTCAGACACTTTATTGGCCATAGGGGACACAAAGAGAAAAGAAAATCAATACTTGTATTTGAAGTGATAATCTATTGAGGGAGACAACATATAAACCTATAAATATATAGAGAATAAATAAATGGTAATTTGAGGGGAATGTACCAGCATGTGGGGGAGGGATAAGATGCAGATAGCAGTAATGGGCTATGAGCAGTAAATATTAGCAGATAGCAGTAAGAAGCAATATGTGAACTGAGCTTTGAAGAAGGTTTTGGATACTTCTGGGGGACGGTGCAGATCTCTAGGAATTGAGACTCATGGGAGAGGGAAAGAAAGTTGGTTTGTAAATAGGTTTGAGTGGCCTGCCATTTACACGACAAGGTGAAATGGTGCCTGGTTTGTGCCCCTTGTTCATTCCAGTGCTAACATGAAAACAGAACATTTTCTTTATCACTGGGGCCTTAGACACCAACCCAAATGGGAGCCTCCTGAGGGGAGAGACACAAGGCAAGAGATGATGTGAGGAGCCCTCACTATCCATTGTAGGGGTGTGTGTGTGTGTGTGTGTGTGTGTGTGTGTGTGTGTGTGTAGACATACACAGAGATTGTTATACGTGTGTTACTTATCCTCACAGCTATAATGTTAACAAAGTGCTTTATCAGAAAGAAAACACTACATAAATTCTGAGGAAATGGAAGCGGAAAAGGATGAGGAAAGGTAGGGGAGGAGGAAATAGAGGAGAAGGATTTGAATAATCGTTCCTGCTCTTAACTTGTGGTTCAGTTACACCAACAAAGTATGTTTGTGCATAGAGTCTGGCTTCCATCAGGTGTGATTCCCTTCTCTCCTTGGAACTTGACCCATTCCCTAACTTTCGTCATAAGGCTTAATGGTGTGTATGGGTGTATAAACATAGGTCTTACACCATAAAGTCGTTTGGCTATTTTGCTTGCTTACTTATCCCTAACACTAACCCCTCCAATTCTTACTGTCTGGAAAGGCCAAGAGGGAACATTTCATGAGGCCTTGCCTTGCTTTCTGCTGAAGTACTGAAGACTGAATAAAGGCTGATTTCATTTGGGCTCCCACTCGGTTCACAGCGCTGCAATGCTTTTTATTTCTTTTAAAGTTTTAAAAACATTTTTCATTAAAATACATCTTTTATTTTGTTTCAAGCAGATGCTCTGGCAAATATTTCCAGTATTTTAAATTAGCTCCCTCCCCCGCCCCACTTTGGCATTTCTACAATTTTTATTACAACTCTTTTATTTGCTCATGAAAGGTGATTTTGACTGGCAACTTCATTCTCTGCTGAATCAGATTGAAAAATTGGCAAGCCTTACTCCACATAGGGTGGGGACTCAGGTCAAATGGGCCTCCTTGTTTCCCTAAAAGTCTTCTTCAATGCTTGGGAAAAATTGATTTTTGAAGCATTATATTGGCAAACACTTGCACCCCACATATCTTTCCTCTCAGAATATCTCTGGGACTCCAAAGATGCTACTTCATTATTCTAACTGCTCACCTCATCACATGATGTCATCTAATTGCTCTCCAGGTACTCCCCTTCCCCTTGTGATAAGTGGTTGTGCTGATGGCAGCTATGTCCTGTGTTCAGCAATCACTCATCCCAGAGGTAGGGGCCAGGTGCTCCAACAAGACTCACTAAACTGGAATCCACTATCGGAAAAGCTCATTTCCCAGCTCTAACAGCATCAGACAGCACGTATCAGAGAGAAGCAAGTATCTGAGTCTGAAAGAATGTAAAGGGATTGATTGCTTTCATAAGTCCTTTCATGAGCCCTATACAATTATCTAAGACAGATAAGGGTAATTCCAGTTTCATGTGTCAGGTCAAAAGCAAGCTGTCCTTGAGGTCAAGATTCAATACCTCCCTGGTTGAAGAGAACTGGAAAGAGATAGCTGGGTGGGCCTTCCTTTTCAACAGACTCTTAATTCTCCCAGGTGGTGGGAGGTCAGGAAGGAGAGAGGGGAAAGTCTGTTTCTTTCCTCAAGCTCTTCCTAGGAAAGGTTATTCCTCCAGAAATTAAGTCAATTTTTAAAGATCAAATTATAAGGGCAAAAACCCAAGAAGAAAAGTTAGGGAGCGATAATGAATATAAAACGACCCTTGAAAAAGCTGTCCATTGGGAATGACTTGGTGCTGGGTCGCTGATCGGTGTCCTGTACGGGCGAAGGGCATTGTCAGGCTGCCTGGGATTGTGAACTCCGAGAGGTCAGGGGCCATGTGGCGACTGTATTTTGTCAACACAAATAGTGTGTTCAAGACCTGCCACGTTGGGGAGACTCAGTAAATACAGTAGGGCTCTGGCAGGGCATGATCAAGTCAGGTCAGGCCACCTGAACAGAACAGTGACAGAAGTGCAGAATCACACCACCCCAGGGCTGGCAAGGACCTTAGAGGTCACTGAGACAGGCCAACCTGTACAGAGAACAAAATAAACTACATGGAACAACAGCTTGTATGTCATGGTGAGCCTATGATGCAGGTTCTGTGTTGTCCACCAGCAGGATAAAAAGGGAAGGGAAATCTGCTGATTAAGGAAAAAGCAGCAAGCAGGATACAAGTGTTAAAAATGGTCCTTTTGTCAGATTTGACATTGGATGACATCCCTGAGACAAGCTGCGCGTTTCCTGTGGCTACAGTCACAGATGCTGCCTTTCTCTTTCCTCTTTATACAAATCCTCTCAAATGTGAAAAGGATATATTCCCATATAGACTGACTACCTAGAGCTTGCTCGGTTATATAGTTTGAATGTGATGAAATGTCCCAATTGATATCATGCTGCAACCCGAAGCCAGGGAAATGAAGTTCCTACTTAATTATAGAGAAAGAAAAGTGAGGAATGATATTCTCTTAGGACAAAAAAAAAAAAAGTTCAGTCAGAGGGCCAAATGGTTGTCCGTTTATTTTGAAAGAAAATAGATGAAATTGCACATGGTAGGAGGCAACTTATGGAAAAACCAAAGGGAGAAGGGTATGGCTTTTGCATATTCTCCCCATTGGGAACCTCAGAAGACGGTCCCTACTTCCTTCAACAAACTCTAGACTTTCACACCCACCTGCAGCCGGTAATCCAGGCTGATTACACGTGACTCCCCTTCGCACATTTGATATAACAGCTCCAAACCCCAAATTTCCTATTCTACCTCCTCTCTGTGCTTTTGGTCAAAATGTGCCTCATGATTAAAGTACTTTTCTTCCTCACCTCTACTCATTGAAACTCCTGGCTCCCATCAACAATCAGCTCAGACACATCTCCTACAAGAGCCCTGATTCCCCCAGTTATTAAACCTACCCCCAAAGTATTTTAGTTTGATTTGATGTATCTTTAACTTTCACTTATCGGTGTTTATGCCGTCTCCCTGCAGGAGAACAAAAGCTTCTATTTTGTTTCTCCTTGTATCCTCATCACCTAGCATAGGATCTGCAGCAGTCATAACACATGAAATGAATTGGGAATGTTTAATTTAGCAGGCAGTCACGACAGGACGTCAGGAGGGGCATTTTACACTTACATACTTAGATCCGGGATCGTTGGGGTACTTAAACATATCACAACCACTACAGATTTTCTCATCTTGTGGGATTCATACCTATGGTTCCCCCGCAATGGAAATCCTACATCTAGGACTAATCTAACCCAATGGGAGACCATTTTCTGAATCTCTTCAGAGCTTGGAGGTTTCAACCTATCCTCCCATCTCTTGCATCATTCTTAACCACCTGCTTTTCTCACTGTAAATGCTTTCGATGCTCTTTTTCTGAAGATGTTTCTTGTGTGCAGCTCTTCTTTGGTTAACGTACTGCAGATTTCTTCCACCCACTACACAACTCCTCATTGTGTTTTTTGGTTATTTGTGATAGTGGTCCCTCCAAGGGCTTGGGATTCTATGATTTGCAGCTCTCCGGCATCACTGGATAAAGAAACCCTGTGTTATTTAAAAGACAGACAGAAAAAAGGATGATTAAATTGTTGCACCCTTTCTAAAATGTGATCAAGGCTAATCTCCTCCTCCTGTTTAATCCTGAGCCCAGTGCACTACCCCTTTACAGTGCCTATTTAAGATATATGTCCTGATAGAATAATTTAATAGGATGTCTATCCCTTTGCATTGCCCCATCCTGGAAGTGATGCATTTTCTATTCATTGTGTTTCCTCACAATGGATGATCCGATTTATCTTTTTCCTATTGATGTGGATTTTGCCAAGTAAGACTACAATAATACTATAAAATAACAATGATGAATACTTTAGTATTATGGTGGGGCACAATATAATGAGTACAGTACAATCTACTCTTTGAATAGTATAGCAGGCTTTTGGAGACAGATCTCTGAAGGCAGGGAGAAGTCTAGCTGCATGAACTTTTGTGAAATGGAGTCCAGATGGACCGTTATTTTTCCTTCTTGTCCTGGAAAGGATCGAGACTATGATGAGTACCACTGGGAAGCCTCAGAGGTGGGAGTTTGAACAACTTTGTTTTCCGTTTGAGAGAATGAAAGACTGAGTTCACGTTGAGAATGGACCTAAGTGAGCAAAAAGCACAGAGAGGGAATGGACATTGAAATAGGGGACTGGGTAGTCATCAGCTGATGACTGCCTCAGACTCCTGAGGAGGTGTATGGTTAGAGTGAAATGCAGCATTTATGAACTGTTTTTTTGTTAGGAGAACTGAGGAAGATGGAGACACATTTTAACACTCTCCCACCCCTGCACCCGTAGGACATATCCTGATTCTAAAACTTACGTCTGTTCTCTAAATTTATGTTTATAATTTCTGTTTGTGTAGCTTGAATTGTCTGACTAGATGCAACTTGTTCAATCACAATTGCTTTTGATTTGTGTGTATCCTAACGTGTGAATGAGGGTGGAGCAGGAGGCATTGAAAGAAAGGGATCAGTGAATGGCTTATGTTACACAGATTCAAAAAGGACAGATTGAACCTTGGCTAAAGTGCCAGGTTTTCTCCAAGTTGGAGGATTGATCCAAATGCAAGAAATTCTTATGGTTTTGATCTTTTAATTTATGAAAAACCTTCCAAAGCAGAGTAAAATTGAGTCTGTTTTTGTTTTATTTTGTGTTTTGCACTTAGAGTAAGCGAGACAGTAATCACTGTTTTATTGTGTGAATGAAAAGCAAGTTTATCCTCAGCTTTGGCCCTTTGGGGATCTGCTCTGTTACGGAATTAGAGGTGGAGTGGAGACACTGAGTAGGGGAAATTCATCCAACCTCTACCCATGTTCCAAAAGGTGGGGGCTTTGCTGTGATACTAAACCTTCCAACTCTGGTGGCTACTGAAGTATTTGGAAAACCTTGCCTGCCTTTGTTGGTGTCCCGGGTAGATATTGCTTAAGAAAATCATCTGACAGAAGATGAAAGGAAGCAGTATTATATGCTTATATGCAAATCTATGAACCTGAGAGTAGAAGTGTGGTAAAGAGATCTGAGAGGAGAGTTCAGAGAGAGGAAAAAATAAGAGTATCCCTATGTATCTTAGATAAAACGTGGAAGTAGCCAAGCTGGCTGACTACTTCTTAAGGATGTTGTATTCTATTCAATTCAACAAATACTAATCAAATGCTACCTATGTGCAGAGCACCATACCAAATATTAGAATGAAGGCATAGTCCCTCCTCTTAACTCTGCTCCTAGGCACTCAAGAATGCCAGATACTTTTACCTGAACTATTGAAGTGCCCTGGGGCCTTACCATCCACCTTGTTTTTGAGCCTTTCCTTATATGATGTCTTCCTGTTATGTTAAGGAAATTTGAAGATCTCCCCTGCCCCTTAACAGGTATATGTGACCTGTTTTGGGCTTTGGCCCAATCCGAAGCCTAAGTCACATGAAGGTGATGGTGGGAGGAGCTTGCAGAACAGGTGAAGCAGGAAAGGCAGAGCTGAAAGAGAGTGAGGCAGAGCTGGGCAGAGCAGCTAGTGTGAGTGAGAAAGGGAGAGGGAGTGATTTTGCCTAAGGGAGCTTGTTTGTGGGGAGGCCTACTGGAGCGAAGACTTGGGGATGACTGTGCTCCCTGCATTGATAATATGTACACATTTTCTTGTTAGTATGATTTGGCTTTCTGGTGTTTAAATAATGTCTTGGTTTAGTCTTTGAGAAGGAGAGTTTATATTTTGTGAATTTACCCTGGAAATGCACCTGCATATCCATAGTGGTATCACATTGGTGCTACACTTCCCCAGTTAGAGTGTGAGCTCTGGGTGTGAGAAATGAAACTGTCTCATGTTTCCATTCTGTATTTCCAACACTTAACATAATGTTTGACACATTATAAATGTCATTGATTCATAGACTAGATGAGGGATTAGAAACACATGGGATAATTGTAATGAAAAGAAACATATAAGTGAGTAAGAGAAGTGAGAATGGGAAATTCCTTGTACTGAATACGAATTTGTGTTGGATGAACTTGATTTCTTCCAACTCTGGATTTCTGTGAACATTTGGGTGGTGCATAGCAGAAAGAAAAGAGGACAAAGATGAAGCTGGTAGGAAAGGTTCTGGCGAACCCACTTCCTTTTCTTAGTTTGTAAGACAAGGTCTGTGTTACAGGAACTAGAAGTCAGTCAGGGATCACTTAATACTCTAGACCAGAGGTTCCCAAACTAATCTGGCCTACCAATTCCTTTTCAATTAAAAAAAATACACAGTGCCTCCCTGGAAATCTACTTTCTTTAAATAGTTTTTAAAAATGATGCATCTTAAATTTAATAATTTATTATAAATTTGTGATGTTTTTTCCTGCATTGAAATTTTGATGACACAATATTGTGTCATGTAACTGTATAGCATCATATTGTAAACAAGTCATTATATGCATATATTCCTGCTGATGTAGGCTTGACTTCCCCACAATATCCCACATGTTCATCTGCCAACACTTGCTTGTTAAGACCTCTTGGTGGACTTAACCACTGATAGGTTATACCTTGCATTTGAGGTGTTTATTTGGAAAATAATGCAACCATTATGATTTTAACATGTTACACAACAGATGAAACATGTATGAAGGCCTTTTCAAAATTTTCTTCTCTTCTTTCCTTAGGCTTCCACCAACCCTTATTTTTATTCAATGCCCCTCCAATTCCTCCCGAGGCTACTCCTACACCCCCCTGAATTGTTCCAGTGCCCCCCAGGGAGCAGCATTACCCACCTTGGGGACTTATCCTTTTGGTATTTGGCTTCTTCAGGGGACTCTAAGGGAGTGGACGAAACAATTTCTTCAGTCTCTTTTGGCTCTAAATCTTATGAGATAATTTGGAAACTTCTTTCACTATTTATTTTATTTGCCTTGACATTAGTAGGCCTGTACTCAGGAAATTAAAAAGCAACATAAAGGGTTGAGGAGACAAAAGGCTGTTAGATTTCTCTCATCTTTATATGTCATTCAGTTTGTTCAACCAGTACTGAAGAAATAAATGCCTGATTACCTCTAATTTATCCTTTATTGGTACATAATTATCTGCATGCTGACTTTCCCTTTAGACTGTGGGTTCCCTGTGAGCAGAAAGCTCCTTCTTTGCCTTTCTTCATATCCCAAGCACAGTGTCTGGCACATAGTAGGTACTTAATAAATTCTGGTTGACTGTCTACTCTATGCCAGGATTTACTTGGTTATTTGGCTTTGCCCTGCTTTAATCATCCTCTGTTTTTTATCTTGTCTTCCTTCCCAGTCTTACTGGTGATTGTTTTGCTTTAGAGAGAATCCAAAAAGTTGGGAGACTGCCTAGCAACTTGGCCAGCTTTAGGGAATGGACTCTTTTATAGTATTAACATTCTCAATCAACTCCCTAAGCACAGATGCACATTAGATGGGAGTGATTCCAAAGGATCCATTGTCTTTAATAGCAAAAATAATGTTCTGTTCTCCAGTAACTTGGGTGTAAATGAGAAGGGCAGAATGGAAGTCACTGTTCATTATTCAGGTAAAGGGATGATAAACAATGAGCTACCTGGGTCTTCCAGTAATATACCAGGCAAGTAAATTGTTGAGAGGACAGATGGATCCTATCATTCTTAGGCTGTTTTGACAGAGTAACACCAGACACACCATGAAGGACAATTACAATAAATAAATCATTGTCCTTGTTAGTTTTTAATGATTTTTTTTTAAATTCAATCTGCAATGGTCTACAAGACATAGAGAGGCATTTATATATATATTATATATATATATACATATATATGAATCTCATTTGACATGTATAAATATTCAAATATAACTTTGAAGTTATTCAAAAATAACTTCAAAAAAGGAAATAAAACCAAAAAAATTTAAAGGGATTTTAAAATGATTATATACATATATCTATAAACATTTGCCAGATTCCTTTGTTTCATTAGCCTCAATTCTAAAGATGTATATATTGACTCTAACCCAACTGTACCTATAGTATCCTTGTTTTTATGAGCCATTGTGGTCTTCACTGCATATATAACACAGATATTGCTATTCTTGTTTTTCATTACATAGTTGCATTCAATGTATCGTTCTTTAAGTTCTGTTTTCTTCATAAAGCACCACTTTATATGTCTTCTACTTCTAATTTTTCATTTGCACTGTGTCACCAGTATTCCATTACATTCACATACTATGCTCACTTATTTCCAAAATTTTGGATTCCTAATCTATTTTAAGGTTTAAAATTTTTTTTTTAATTTTCAGTTCCAGATTCTCTCCTTCTCTCTTCTCTCTCCCTCATCCATTGAGAAGGCAAGAAATATGATACCCATTATATGTATTATGTCATGTAAAACATACTTTCCAATTAGCAAAAAAAAAGTCAGAAAAATAAAGAGAAGAAAAGATGCTTCAGCCTTCATTCTGCAGCCAATAGTTCTCTATTTACAGATAGAAAGCATTCATCATGAATCCTTTGGTGTTATCTTGGATCACCGTTGTTGAGTCTTTCACCATTGATGGACATTGAACTATTAACGTTACTATGTACATTGTAATTCTTGTTCTGCTTGCTTCATTGTGTATCAGTTCGTATAAATCTTCTCAGTTTCCCCCGCTGAAACCATCCCCTTCATCATATCTTATAGCACAATATTATTCTGTCACATTTGTACATAATTCCCCGATGAATGGGCATTTCCACAACAAAAAAGCTCCTCTGTGTGTGTGTACTTACACTTGGGTCCATTGTTTTTCTTTGACCTCTTCGAGGTATATTCCTATTAGCAATATTGCTAGGTCAGAGTGTATACAGTTTTATAGTTTTGGGGGCATAGTGTCAAATTGTTCTCCTGAATGCTCTGACTAGTTCATGGCCTTACCAGTAGTGTATTAGTCTACCTATTTTCCCACATCCCTTCCAGCATTTGTAACTTTACTTTTTTGTCATTTTAGCTATTCTGGTGAACGTAAGGTGATACCTCACAGTTGTTTTAAATTGAATTTCTCTAATTATTAATGATTTAGAGTATTTTTCATGTGACTATTGGTAGCTTTTAGTTCTTCTTCTAAAAATTGCCTCTTTGCATCCTTTGACCATTTATCAATTGTGGAATAACACTTATTTTTTTTTATAAATTTGACTCAGTTCCTTATATATTTGAAAAATAAGACCTTTATCAGAGAAACTTACTGTAACCTTCTGCCCCCTCCCATTTCCCTGTTTTTCTAATAAATTTGACTGTGTGGGTTTTATGCAAAATCTTTTAAATTTAATGCAATCAAAATGATTCATTTTACCTGAAATAAGTCTTTTTATCTCTTGTTTGGTCATGAACTCTTCCCTTAGCTGTAGATTTGACAGGTAATTTGGGTTTTTACATGCTTTACTGCAAATTTCAGAAGAGTTGGTCCTATGTGCATTAGTGAAATGAGTTTCCATCCTGGGCGTCATGCTCCAGACAAAAAACCCCAAACAATTCACACTATTAACAGTAATGAGTTATTGCTGGCTACCTCCATTTGCCTAATAAGATTATACACTGAGATTAGATGTGGATCCAGTAAGTCTTAGTGAAAGAGGGAAAGAAAGGTCTAGAGTATGAAGTTTTAACAGAAAGCAAGATCAGGTGGTATGCTTCACTGAGAGGTCCTGGCAGTTCACATAAGGCTCTGAGATGGAGGAAAGGATGGGAGGAGACAAAGAAATGAAGAGAGAAGCAATTAAATGAAAGATAACTTACTTTACCTTTTTGCCTGTGACCAGCCCCACTGCTTTTTGCCTTTCTTCTCATGCTAGGGACCTCGTTTGTGAGGCTCCAATAGAAATAATTATGTAGGGCTTTAAGTATTTTACCTATGTTGTCTCCTCTGATCTATCAAATGAGATAATGTGTGTGAAAATGCTTGGAGGGTAAGGCGTTATTATTTTAACAAGCTGAACTTTGGGGTTTACATTTAGAATCAGGCAAACTGGAAAACCCAGGGCACAGTATATACCAGGGGAAGAAAGAATGGCCATGTGGGTAGGTGGGATTACGGCTTTAAGGAATTTCCTCTTACTACAGATGGCGGATGGTGTTGTAAGAAGATTTGACTACAGCCATTTTGAAAAGTCTTTGTTTTTTATCAAATAAGTTAATTCTCCAACCAGCATGTTTTAAATAGTTCTTTATACTTAGAAAAGAGAACCGAGCCCACGAGTTTCCAAGGATTATACAAATCCTAAAATATGTGAAAGGGTAAATGACCATGGGGAAGGGGATTATTCTATAGGGAATAGGGATTAATAAGGATTATAGTTTTTAGTACAAGACCACGGACCCTATGAGTTTTAAAAATGTTTTATGACAATGAGTGGTTTGATGAGTTTGATCTAACTCAAGGAGTTGATCAAACATTGCCAAATGGGATTACCATAATGAGAATTGTTATTTGTGGAGGGGGAGGCTGGAGTCTCTTCCCCTTGAAATATCCAGGTTTATTGGTGGTGAGGTCAAAGAAGCCAGATAACCAGGGAATGAAAATACATGTATTCCTTTTTCCTGTATAGACAATATTCAAGATCTCAGAATCATGCTATTAGGTGGAACCATAGAAGGCAGCGTGGTGTATTGGAATATGGCCTGGATTTAAAAAATCAATTCCATTGAACAAGTCTTTATTAAGAACTCTAGTGAGTGTATGACACTGGGGATAGAAAGACAAAAACTAAAGAGTCTCTGTCTTTAAAAGCTTACATGAGCAGTATGGGAGAGGGGAGAGGAGAGGGGGAGATACAATATTTATAAAATTCAAGAAACATAAAGCTTTCACAAAGCAATGAAATATGATTTCCAGAGAGAGACCACTAATAACAAGAGACAAGAAAAAGCCTTGTGTGCCACCTGAGCTAGCTAGGTGAACTTTGAAAAAAGCTAGGGATTGTAGGGTGTTGAGATGAGACACGAAGGAGTATGCATTTCACACTAAGGAGAACAACTGTGCTTCTGCTCCTTACCGTCTAGACTGGAATTTTCTCATCTGTTTAAATGAAGGAGGTGGGCTAAATGTTCTCTAAGATCCCTCTCCAGAACCAGATTCCATGACTATTTTTTAAGGAGGATTTTCTTTCTACTTTCATATAAAATAGCATCAAAATATACCTTAACTGGATGATAATCTATTCTATGGGAGAGAGAGACACAGAGACAAAGAGAGATAGAGACAGAGAGATACAAAGAGAGAAACAGACAAACAGAGACAGAGAAAGACAGAGAGAGAGGCTCAAGTAGGATATATCGTTACTTCCTTTGGTTGACTATTGAGACGTATGTCAGTTCTTATTATTAGAAAATACTTCCCTAATAATAATCTAAATTCCTCATGGTAGATGTTACAACAATTTGAATCAGGACAATAAACATTCAGGAAAAGTAGTTTAAACTCTGACTTTTAAGATATTTTACCTAAGCCAGAGAAAAACAGGATAAGAATTTACTTTGGTCTTTCATTCAACCAACATGTATTTAGTGACTACATTTCTGTTAAATGGTTTTCAGTTCTGGGGGTAGGACATATCCAATTAACCAATCAGTTGCCAAATATTTCTTGACAATCTGACAAGTTCTGTGTGCATCATCTGGTGGTTTTGTGGCTGTTGCTGTCGTTTCAGAGATAGGGAGCATAAGAACTATAGGATTTGGTCAAAGTTCTCTAGGAGCCTGAGATCTCTGGAGAAACCATATGATAATCCGTATGAAACATCTATAGAATTCCTGCAGGTTGAATACTAGAACAATATCCTGGATCAGGAATTAGTCAGGTATGGGTTCCGAGTCAAGTGCACAAGTGTTTATTAAATGTCACTGTGTTCCAGGCACTGTAGAAAGGCAAAAACAAAACTTCCAAACTTAGTCTGTACTAGGAGTTTATAGCCTAAGGAGGGAAGGTGCTAACTAAGCACAGGATCAGGGAAAGCTTCAAGTAGAAGGTATGATTTTTAACTGAGATTCAAAGGAGGCCAGGGAAAGCTGGAGGCAGAAGTGGAAATGAAGAAGGAAAGAATTCCAAGCGAGGCAGACAGGTTGTGAGAATTCCAAGGTCACTAACATAGTTTGGAGTTCCCAAGGCAAGTCATTGGAAGAGTTTCTCTAGGTCTTCCTTCAAAGGGGTTGGGAGTCGGGGTGAAGTAGAGTCAGTCAGGTAACGAACATTTATTTAGTGCTTGCTATGAGTCAGACCTGGCCCATATGTGCTACACCTTTGGAGAATACAAAGAAATGCAAAAAGCAGTTCCTGACTTCAAGGACCTTACATTCTATAGGGGAGACAATAGGTAAATAAAGGTAATATAAAAATAAATAGATCATAATCTCCATTCAAGATACATATAAAGAAGAGGAACAAGAGAAAAGGGCTGTGAAGTGCCTTAGCCCATCCTTTCCTTGGCTTCAATGCCCCTTGGCGCTATGGAAGAAGAAGAGAAGGAAAGGGAAGAGGAAAAAGAGGAGAAAGGGCATCTTGCCCTTCATAGTATCCCTACCCACCCACGGTGAAGTTTGCTTTCCCTTGGCCCCATCCTAGAATTTCCATTTTAAATTAAATCTGGAGGAAAGGTGTTCCAAGAGTAATGAATGTCATCTGTCCATCCTCCCCTAATAGTGAGGGATTTTGGAGTCCTCCTCTATAGCATTCAGATAAGGCCCTTTTGATTTGAAGGCAGAATTGCTGACATGGGACAGTGCACTATGATTGTGGGGAGTCTTGGACTCTGGGGTTCATTTTACATTCTCAGCACCAAGATTAGTCAAATTGCTATGTCTAAAGCTGGAGCAACCAAGAAAGAGTCCTTGCCAAAGGCCTCTGTCATTTCTTTCATTGCTATTTGAGGAAGGGGAAGGAATTCCCCAAAACATGATATAAACATAAATACATGAAAATATAACTTACTCTAATGATCTGCTTTCCAGATTGGTTTGCTTTTCAATGAATAATCTTCACAAACTAGTCTATAGTTACTTCCACATCTTTATTTGAAAATTTTTGAGACCTGGTTGGTCTAGGAATAGTCTCCGGTGAAATAGATTCCATATTTTTTCATTAGTGTACAGCACTTTCATTCCTTGCACTGTGGGAAAAGTTTACCAAAAGCCACATATATGCAAATGCTATGGATATGAAAATAAGTACCAAATTGTTGCTTATTTTAATAAAACTTTCTTTTTATAACATATTAAAGCAAACTGATGTTATTGTAACATTAAAGTTCAGAATTCAAGCAACTCATTAAAACCCCAGGGGACCTGGAGTTATAGAAGGGAGCTCTGCCACTTTTGAGAAGTGGTTGCCAATTGAGGCAGATCTCTCTAGCAGCCTGAAGTAGGAGGGTGGGGTGAGGGGAGGAGAGGAAAGTCTTCAAAAGAAGCGTTTTCCTAAAAGGAGCTTTATAAAAACTTTCAACTGAAAAGGAAGGGAGGAAGGAAGGGAGGAAGAGAGGGACGGAGGAAGGGGGGAAAAAGGAAAAAAGGGAGGGAGGGAAGAAAGATAAGAGAAAAGAAGGAACCAATCAAGTATTTCTTAAGCACTTATATGACATTGTGCTAAGTGCTAGAGATATAAATGAAAACTGAAAGAAGACAATCCTTGCCTTCAAAGATCTTCAAGGGAGTTGAAAAGGTGTGTGTGTGTGTGTGTGTGTGTGTGTGTGTGTGCATGCGGAGGGATGAGAAATGAAGGTCACTGGGGATGGAACATGACTTTTAAAGGCAGGAAGTCAGGCACAAGGCTGGGAAGGGAATGAAGGCTAATGAGCCTAGGGTTCTTTACAAAATGAAGGACCCAGGAGCGATTCACCAATGGGAGAAGGAGGAGAATTTTATGGAGAAATGTCCTAGGGTGAGAGGGCTGCAGGGTGGCTTAGAAGCTGCAGGTCTAGGAGACTTCAGGGACTGAGGCAGTTCTAGGATGAGACAGCTCGCTGAGCAAACAAAATGTGCTAAGTTTTGGTCTCTTGCCTCATCATCCTGGGAAATTCTTCAAGGATTCTACTCAAAGGTAAAGAACCATCATGCTTTACGTTCCTGTGGGGCTTAGTTCTTTCCAAAGCAAGTTCAGTAAATAACAGTTAGCATTTATATAATGCCTTAAGGCTTGCAATATATGTATTTCACATATATTATCTCATTTGACTGTATCTTTATCCCCACTTTACAGAAAAAGAAACTGAGGTTGAGAGAGATGAAGTGACTTCCCAAGGGTCACTTGGTGTGGGTCAGGAGTTGGACTCAGGTCTAACCAATTCCAAATCTGACCCTCTGTAAAATTCCTCCTCTACTCCCACGAGGTACTTGAAGGTGCAGTCTTGGAAAGAACACTGACAGGAGTCAGAAGACGGAGGTTCAAATACTTCTTCTGAGACTCTGTGTGACCCTAGGCAAGTCCTCTTATCCTCTCTCTGTTTCGATTTCCTCATCTCTAAAGTAAGGCAGTTGGATTAGGTGACAGCTGAGGTCTCCTTCAGCTCTAAATCTATGATTCTGTTAGTCCCATTGATAGAAAAACAAAACAGATCTAAGAAACACCAAATAATTTATGCCAATCACAGAACATTCATGACAGAGCCAGGGTGATGGCCAAGGTCTTCTGATTCAAGATGAGAATTCTTTATAGCACCCTACAATGCTTGTCCTAACTTCATATAAAGGAAATTTTGAGCAATCAGTTTCTATTTTAGATGTTTGAGAGACTGCCTGATCTCAACAGGCACCAACCAAGAAAGATCCCTTGAGGACATCTCCCACTGCGGTCTCTGCTACTTCCCCTCCTGTTGGCTGTTCACTTGTTTTTCAATCATGTCTGACTCTTTGTGACCCCATTTGGGGTTTTCTTGGCAAAGATACTGGCACAGTTTACCATTTCTTTCTCCAACTCATTTGACAGATGAGGAAACTGAGGCCAACAGGGCTAAGTGATTTGCCCAGGGTCACACAGATACTAAGTGTCTGAGTTCCGATTTGAACTCAGGAAGATGAGTCTTCCTGACTTTAGCCCTGGCCTCTTTTCTACTGCTCCACCTAGTTGGCCCTGGAAAACTTCCTATGGACTTAGGTAAATGTCATAGACATGTATTTAACAGCTTCCATGAACTCAGAATTCCCAGATCCTATCATATTCACATAGGTGCCATTGAGCCATCATCACACAAATGCTGGCCCAAGAAATGGGAGGAAAATCCACCAGTTGTCACACAGGATTGTCAGTTGTTTATTTTCCCAATTTTTCATATCTGTAGGGGTCCCTCTCTTACTTCTTGCCTGGTTTTCAGAGCTACTGAATTTAGTTATTCCTCTGCCTACAGAGCAGGCACTATGCATGTCTGCACTCAAGAAAAGACTTCTTCAAGGTCATGTAATTGGTTAAGAGCGAACCCGATTTTAAGACTGTTGTCTACAAGTGAGTCCTTTCCTTTTAACCCCCTGCAATATCTTTTTAAAGTACTAACTTGAAAGGGGGCAGTTGGTTACTTCTCTCCTACCTTTCCACAGAATGATGGCTGGAGGTACAGAACCAAATATGTATTCTCAGATATGGCCAATGTTTTGATTTGTTTTTCTTGACTATGCCAAGAAAACCCTAAATGAGGTTATGAAGAATCAGATACAACCGAGCAGCAGCAAAAAAATGCATAGTTGTTACGAGAGAGAGCTTCTCTTGGGTTTAGAGGTTAATGGGTAGTGATAGATATGTAAAAAAAAGAATATTAATAAGACATTTTTAAAGGTACAGAACAAACAAAAATGCAGAAGACCCAAATACATAAAGCACTATTGTTATTACCTTAAAAGTTTTAAATATACAAAGGAATTAAAAAAAAACCTCTGTAACTGAAATTGTTTTAATATATATGCATATATAAATACGCACACAAACATATACATATGTTGTCATATAGTAAATATATATGTTAAAACATATTTTATCATATAATATAGAATAAATGTATTTTATTTATAATAAATTTTATATTTATAATATAAATAATACATTAATAAAAATAAATAAATTTATGATATATACAAAATAAATATATGTTAAAATACATATGTTACTATATGTGTGTATATGTATATATATGTGTGTGGGTCTATATATATATGTATATATATGTATATATATATACATATATATATGTTGTCCCATCTGCCTACCACAATAATTAAAGACAGATCCTACTTCTATATTGAGTTGATCAAATGAGGTGAGGATTGACCCAGTATGAACAAAGCCTAGACTTCTCTATAGCATGAACCAACCAGTCAGTGAAAGGCATTTAACTAGTTGTGGAAAAAGTCCTTGATCAATATGGAAGGAACTCAGTCATGCTCTGTGGGTTTTGTGTAAAATAGAAGACCATGTCATTACCCAAGAGATTCCAAAAGTGATCTGAGAAAGAGTAGTTCTCACCAAGACCTTGAGAAGGAATGGATTTGAGAATGTTTCAGTCCTTGGCCAGAGCATTGCCTTTGTGAGCTTTGGAGTATCAAAGGATTTAGATTTCTCCTTTGCAGCGTCCATGGAGTGGCAGAACTTAGTGGAAGTGTCTGCACTGGAAGTCAAGGACAAACTAGGGATAGTGAGAAAAGGCAGTTTTAGGTCTCTACAAGGAGTCCAGACAAAGCTAAAATATGTCCAAGGGCAATTTTGTGACTACTCAACAAAGAGGTGAAAAGGAGAGACCAGAAGCTATGACTTGTCTCTTTCCTGCATGTGTTCTCCAAGACTCTACTTTCTCCTGGATTCTGCATATTCTTGTGGGAGAATGTATCCCAGACTTTAGGGGAAATGTCTTGTACCAATTATTATGACTATACAACATTCATTGTTTTATTGATGTCAATTGATAACCATTTCAGGAAAGCACATGGGTGGGAGTTAGTACGCTACAGCATTAGAAAACAACCCCAAACCCTTGGGGATACCCCTAGAGATCTGAGGGGAAAATTAGGAGTCTCCCTCTGGATTGTGTTGTGTCCTCTCGAAGAGGACCATGACATCAAGATGATGACATGACTTGCAGCTGACTTGGATTTGAGTGAGGGAGGGAGGGAGGGTGGTGCAAGGTCACCAACTTCGCTTTCTCCTCCAGGGCTATCTGGGTCCAATGACCAGATAGATATTCATCAGGATGACTGGAGATGGCCCATGATGCAGTGGAGACCCTGACTGTTTTAGGTTCAGGTCTTAACAGATTCTCACTTTGAATGAGATACACTCATTCAATGAATAGGCCTCTTTAAGTAATTACTGAAGGAATGGGCTCTTCAATAAAAAAAAAATCAAACTGTGAGGGGGAGACCCACAGGGTTCCTGGGTAAAAGAGAGACAACTGCTACTTAGTAATTCTGGATACCTGACATTGATAGTGGGGCTAAGGACAGTAAGTTTGAAGCTTTTTCTACTCATATATTTTTTTTCTTTCTTCTTCATTGTATATTGAAATTTTCATGTTTGTTGGTGATTCTTAGGTTCACATTAAAAAGAAGACTGAAAAAGGAGAATTGGATCTGGGATGGGTAGATCTGGGTTTAGGGGAGTAGGTGGTGTGGTAGTTGGAGCACTAGGTTTGGAATCTGGAAGACTCAACTTCCTTAGTTCAAGTCTGGCCTCAGACACTTATTATACTAGCTGTGTGACCTTGGACAAGTCACTTAACCCTGTTTGTCTCAGTTGCCTCATTTGCAAATTGAATTGGGGAAAGAAATGGCAAACCCAAGAGAACCCCAGAGTCAGACATGATTGAAAAGTGACTGAACAGCAGAAAAGACCTGGATTGGAACCTTGCTCATTTACATGTTTGACCTTTGTTTAAACTTCCTGGGCATCAGTTTCCTTATCAAATGAGGGAGCTAGAGAATATAATCTCTAAAGTCTTTTCATCTCTCAATCCTATAACTTTCCTTCAGATTTTGGATCTTTTCCCTTTGTCCACTGGGTGAAACTCACCAAATGTCCTTTGTAGCGTCTCCAGACCGGTCACTGCAGGACCTAAATTGTTTTGCTTTGTTTTTAGAAATCTGCTATCCTTTAAAAACAAACAGAAAAGTCAATGGAAAATACAAGTCACGTTGTTATCTCCCTGCTTACAGAGCATCAATGATGCTGCCTGAGCAAAAGAAGCAATGAGGGAGGAGAGTTTAGTCTTTTCTAAGTCAGCTTTTCTTTAGATTTCTGTTTCCTCCCTCAAAGAAGATTCTAATTTTTTGACATTTGGGGTTTATAGTTTCAGCCATATCTGAGCTTCCTCAGCAAGAAAGCCCCCAGCAGTGCACAAAGAATCCCTTTTCCCCATTCTCCTGGAGCTCAGATGTAGCTGAAAGGATTTTACTTCAGCTTTGAAAACAACATAGAGAAAGAGAGAGAGAGAGAGAGAGAGAGAGAGAGAGAGAGAGAGAGAGAGAGAGAGAGAGAGGGAGAGAGAGACAGAGAGACAGAGAGAGAGGGAGAGAGGGAGAGAGAGACAGAGAGACAGAAGAGACAAGAGACAGAGACAGAGAAACAGAAGAGATAGAGAGAGAGAGAGACAGAAGAGACAGAGAGAGAGAGACAGAGAGAGACGACAGAGAGACAGAGAGAGACAGAAGAGACAGAGACAGAAAGGCAGAGGGAGAGACAGAGAGTCACTTTTGGGTTGATATCAAACAGTTTCGAGTAACTGATTAAAAACTCTCTGGAAGCCACTCCTCAGAAAGGCCAGTCCTCAGATTCCTTATTCAGCCAAAGTCTAAAGAACAAGCTTTGTTGGTTTGTTTGGTCGGTTGTACCAAACTCACAGATAGGTGTTGAGAGCGCTAATTCTGCCAAAACTGTATCAGTCCCCTGCCCTCAGCGTTACCCAACACCCCCACACCCCTGCCATTCCTATGTTAGTAAGCAAAGGAGGCTCAACATATGAACGTAGGGAAAAGAATGCTCCATTGGCAATCAATGACCTGGGTTTAAATCCTGAGTCTGCTACTTATAATATGTGTGACCTTGAGCCAGTGAAGTAACCTTTTCGGGTATTAGGTTTCTCAGGTGTAAAAGGAAGAGGTTCCAGCTCTCAATCTATGGTCTAACTGCCTTAGGTACATAGATTTGTTCCCACAAACCAATATAAGAGTTTGACAGTTTCATACTTCTAATCAGCCCTGTATCTGAGTTTCTTTGGAGACCCCTTTGCTTACATTAAGAGAGGTAGGGAGGAAGTCTGTAGACTAATATTTATGGTCAATAAACCCCAAGTCTCTCAGCTGATTTAGATGACAAAACTGCACTTTCTGTGCTAGAAATTGGAAGATCCTAATACTTGGTGGGGTAGAGATGGGGCTGAGCCTGGAGAGAGGACAGATCTGATTTTTAATTCTGCCTCAAATCTTGTGTGATTATGGGGAAGTTCATTAAACTCTCTAAGTCAGTTTTTTCATTTGGAAAATGAGGACAGTAATTCCTGTCATCCAGCTTGAGGTTCAAAAACGGAATAATGTGAACAAAGTGCTTTGCATACCTTCCAGTGTCCTGTAAACACCAGGCGATGTTCCCATGAGAGCATCTATGGGCCCCCGTGGAGAGCTCCAGTCCCCTTCTGCGGCTGCCTTGTGTTCTTGCTCGACCAAGAACAAATCCCCCACTCCAGGAT
>CM053769.1:702308661-702365814 GCA_028658325.1 Potorous gilbertii | reverse complement strand
TCCTTCCTTCCTTCCTTTCTCTTTCTCTCTCTTTCTTCTTTCCTTCCTTCCTTCCTTTCTTTCTTTTTTCCTTCTTTATTTTCTCCCTCCTTCCCTCCCTCTCTTCCTTTCTCCCCCCCATCATCTCTGTAAGCCAAAGAAACATTTTAAAATGAAAAGACACATTTGTTTCTCAACAGTCCCAGTTCAAAATGGCATGAGCATGTCTCTCTGTGGTCATTTGTGAAGCTTAAAAAGCTTTTTGCATTTCTTTTTAAACAGAAAGACAATTTGGAAAAGAAGGAGGAGGAAAAAGAAAAGGAGGGGGAGAATGAGAAGAAGGAGAAGGAGGAGAAGGAATGTGTTTAGCATTCCAAAACTGTGGCCCTAAGTGTTGGCCACCAAGGAACACTATTAAATAACATGGCCTCATTTCCCGGGGACAAAAGAATTGTACTCTATGAAACCGGCAAGTGTACAAGACTCATTTTTCAGATGTATATCAACTGCTATTATCACCTGGACAGGCCCCAGGCAACCTTTATCTTGGCAGCTCACTCCATGCTGTCCCTTGGATACCCATGACCCCCCACTGTGCCTATTCTCCCTCCCTGCCCCCACTCTCTTCCCCCAGGGTCCAATTTCCATGAGAGAGCTCTAGGTTCCCCACTTTTCCTGACTCCATTTCCTTTCCTCAAATGTATCTGTACCATGACTGATTCCCTCGGGGCCTCCTTCTCACTCCCCACCATGTTCCCACTTAGAGTACTGGCTAGCTAAAGGGAACGATTGCTACCCCTCCCAGGTAACATGAGAGTTTTAACAAAGACTTTAATCCCAAAGAATGACTAAAGGTGGGAATTTCTGGCATTATGCTGTAGTAGGCTGGCAGGAGATATTTGGGGGTTGAAGGTATTCAACATCTGCCCTTAAATCACACCCTGGAAATGACATCCTAACCTCTTCTACACACATGTCCAGCTGTGTTATTACAATGTCCACTATTACATTGTGAACATAGAGGGCTGGGTTCCATTTTCAACAAACGACAGAAATTTTAAGAAGAAACTTGTCATAAACATTTGCTTGTACGTAGCGGTGAATGCATGATTGAAGGTTGGGTGGCAAAGATGAATTCTCAGCTCTCACTTGCACATGGGCCATAGTATGGAGGGTATTGAGGCAGTGAGGGTACCCAGGAACAATGCCTGTGGAGCTTTAGGATAGACAGTAGCAATTATGGTGCAGTAACAGGAATGGAGGGATCTCCAGCTCAACCCTGTCTTGCTAGAGCAGGGCTTCTCAACATGTTTTGTGTCAGAGATCCCTTTGGAAGTCTCAACAAGCCTACAGACCCTTTCTCAGAATCATTTTCAAAAATCCATAATTGAACTAAATGCCAAATTTGAGAAAACAAAAGTGTCAATTCTATTTCCATTCAAATTTACAGACCCTTGAAATTTATCTGTGGACCCCAGGCTAAGAACTCACGCTTTAGGGCAAGAGTTACTTTCTTTGATGTCTTGGATCTTTGATGTTCTGGTGACATCTATGGATTTCTAAGAATGTTTTTAAATATATAAAGTAAGATACACAGGATCACAAAGGAAACCAATTATTTTTATTGAAATACAGTAATAAATAGCACACATGGATCACTGGTTAAGAATCCTTGGTCTAAGGTAGTTTTCAAAGGTTTAGTACCCTGTGTCTAGAATGCACTTTGGTCTCACAGAATCTCTCTCTGTCTCTGTCTCTGTCTCTCTATCTTCCTTCTCTTTTCTTTAAAAAAACACAAAATTTATTTACACATTAATGTTGAAGAGTAGACAAGTATCAATTTAAGGGAAAGCAAAGAAAAACATCAGAAGAAAAGAAAGTCTATGATACAGAAAGTACAGAAGAGAGAAAAGGGAGAACACAGATTATAAGGAAGGAAAAAAGACACACACACACACACACACACATAAGTGAAGGGAAAGAAGACCAGGCAGCCAGGGTCAGGGTTCTAGGCTAGTCATCTGCTTCATGTAGGTTTCCAGCAGGTACTTTTTAAGGGCTGTGAGGTTTGTCCAAAGCTCCAGAAGTGTGTGGGTTCGAAGCTTTATCAATGCTGGGTTCTCCTAGAAGGTGCTGGATAGATCCTGACATCATGCAGAGCTGACCACTTGTCCTTGAGGATTTCCAAACAGATATTGCCTTGGGTGCTCGCATTAGGATGGTAACCAGCTGTGGCAGACTTTGCAGTGGGTGCATTATATTGGGAGCCACTAGGAAACTCCAGAGAGAGTTTGTGACTCAGGTCTTCATATGCTGTTCCAGCTGCCCATGGATACATCTCATTAACCCCAGAGATTGTGTAACTCTGGGAAGGCAGAAATTTCTTTGTCTCCAGTTATCATTAGGATCATCACTTCTTGCTGTAACCTCTTGCCTATGGAACTGTGGCCCTTATCTACTCTAGGCTCAACCCTTTAGGGGAAGCTGTAGCAGTGCTGGCAGTGACCAGGTCTCAGTTAAAGTGGCCACTGGGGACAGGAGATAAAGGAAGAGAAACCCACGTGCAGGAACTGCCCCCAACTTCTTTTTTTCCTTCTTTCTTTTTTCTTGGAGTGAGGGAGGTGAGGCAATTGGGGTTAAGTAACTTGCCCAAAGTCACACAATTAGTAAAGGTCAAGTGTCTGAGGCCAGATTTGAGCTCAGGTCCTCCTGACTCCAGGGTTGGTGCTTTATTCACTGCACCTAAATGCCCCTTCTTTCAAAGGGTACTACCTTGTGCAAGACCTTATGGGATTCCCTCTCTCTCTCACTTTTAGAGTTACTCCATATTACTTTGCATATAGTTTGTATTTGTTTATTTATGTACATGCTGTATTAGCCCTAGTATCCCTAGAACCTAGCACAATGTGTTACCTAGAGTAACATAAGCCTGTTGAATGGAATAGATGAATTCCCTTCTATCCATTAAGGGAGAAAGTGGAAAATGGAACTTGGTGAATGGTGGTTCTAAGTAGATGGTGGATCTGAACATGATTGGTTCTAAATGTCAAGAGTTCTGTTTTCAAACTGGTCAACATGTGAGGAACTTAGTACAATGTGTGGGAGACTTTGGACCCTCTGAGGAGTCAAGAAAGATTCAGGCCTTGCAGAAGCATACCCATGGTGACTTGGAAATCCCTGGATTTCCCCACATGGGTTTTCCTTCGTGTAGTTGGCTACTAAGCACAGACCACATTTTGGGGAGATGATGCACAGGTTTCCTAGTGTCTAGGTTGCCCTGTGGCTGAGTGCTTGTATTACTTCAGAACTGAGAGATAGTCCCCTGCCCTCCCTGTCCCCTCTCAAGGAGAGCTGAGCCAGAGTGAGCAGTGGTCCTGATTTAATACCAAAGCTGAATATTTGATTTCATCAGCCGAGTTCACTCTCCTGTCCCCAAGGTGGAAGGGGGCACATGTACTGAGATGTGACACATCACAACCTGGGATGATCTGACTGCCTTCCTGCTTTAGCATTCCTGTAGCCTTTGAAGCTAGGGACACCTAATCCCCACCTGTGTGTTCAACCCTGCCTGAGGCTCAAGATCCTGTCCCTAGGCAACAGGAAGAAAATGAGTCCCAGGCCAGTAGTTTACTGACCCAGCATCAGCTTTGCTGCTGTTCCTGCTCTGACTTTATCTTATAATCTTCATTCTAATAAATTTAGAATCTTTGTTCCAACTTAATGAAAGCCCTTCCTGACACTATAGTTCTAGGAATGATAGCTAACATTTATTTAACATCGCTCTTTCTAAAATGTGTGCATGTGTGTGTGTGTGTGTGTGTGTGTGTGTGTGTGTAGAATCAAATTATTTATGTCATATTTATATATAATATATAAATATTTATACAATATATAATATATTTTATGTATCATGCATTACTGTCATATTTCTACATAGTATACATTAGAGAATCAAATTATTCATATATATGTATTTGAATAATTTGGTTCTCTAAGGGTAAGTGCTATTCTTATTCCAATTTTGTAGATAAGAAAACTAAGGCTTACAAAGGTTAAGTGACTTGCCCAGGGTCACACATTTAGTAAGTGTTTGAGGCAAGATTGAACTTAGAACTTCCCATTTCAAAGTTTAGCATGCCATCTTATTATACCACCTCGCTTCCTCAGAGTAACTGGGTTAGTTCTTCTTTGGTCTTCTTATGCCTTTGGAAGTGAGGGCCTTCATCTTTCCCCTATCTCTGGGCCTTTCATCCTTCTAGGAATTGCATCCATGAGTCTGAAATCCCAGGTCTTGTGGCTACATACCTCCTAACTACCACCCCATTTCACTGACATTGAGAACCTACCAATGTGAACATCTGCTCATCACTTGTTTTTCTTGTATCTCCTTGCTGCACGATTAGCCTACTGACTAAGAGATTTAGCCTGTTTCTCCTACTGACCCTTTGTGATGCCAGATGCTTGCTCGGCTGGATTTCCTCTGAAACTACCAGACTACTGAAGTTCTAGTTAACTGACCTCTGGGTCCAGGGCTCCCCAGCACAAGCTGACTTCCTGTTGAATGAGCCCTAATGATGACAAGGTGTCTCTGCAGATGCTAACTGCTCTCATCCAACTTGGGGCCTATTAGAACCCAGGTGAAGAATCACTTCCCTTTGAAAGAGGTCTATTGTATTGGCCAGACAAATGAGAAGTTACCCATGCTTTGCAGTGTACAGAATAAAAGAAATAAAATCCATCAGGAAGGGTGGGAGACCACAGACATTTATTGAACATCTATTACCTGCAAGAGATGTTAACAGTACCTCACAACTCTGTGAAATAGAGATTATTATAATTCCTATTTATGATTCCTAACTCTAGTTGAGAAAGCTGAGGGAGGAATAGGTTAAATGACTTGCTCAGGGTCATACAGCTAGTAAGTGTCTGAGGTCTGTTTTGAACTCAGGAAGAAGAGGAACCTTCCTGACTGCAGGTTCAACCCTCTACCCAGGGTAGCACCTAGCGGCTCCTATTTGAGTCATACATTTCTTTAAATTACCATAGCCCTGCCCATGTGAATACAGCCATTCAGGCCAATTAACACCTCTTCCCTACCCCTCACTCCCATCAAGACTATTAGGCCCAATTTAAGATTGAAAGTAAATGACATCAGAGTTTCTTCTTTTTTGTCTTGGATTTGTTTGGCAGCCTAGTAAAATCTTGGGCCCCTCCTCAGAATAGTTTTAAATAATTAAAGGAAATGTCAAATTTCAGATAGAGACTCATGAGGATAAAGTTCTAATTTTCATGATCCCCTAAAATAGCCCATGGACCCCAGGTTGAGAATCTCTACACCAGAGATATAATAGGATGAGAGATCTGCAGATGGACTCTGAGCCCCTACACCATTTAGTCATCTAAAATGAAAGAAACCTATTGCAGACCTGAAATCCTTAGGGTCTGAAAGAAGTCATTCAAGGGGCTGAATCAACAGGAGGTTTCATAGTAAAATCATTGATGAGGGCGTGACAGTCCTGCTGACGTTCATGGCTGGAGAGAAGGGAAGCAAAGACTTTTTTTTTTAAAGCAGGAAGGAGACTTTCTCTGAAGTGGAGACTGGGGCTAGGAAGTATGAACTTTCCTTTGGAGGAAAAACAAGGTTAAATAAATCGAAAGGTCCCCGGAGCCTGAGATGTTAGAGAGGGTTTATCTTCCACTTCTCCTAGGCAAGAACTACATATTCACTCGTATTTTGGACACACGTCTGGAACATAAAGAAAGAGCATCTGATCCCAAGGGGTCTAGCAACCCTGGGCTATGGGTTGCTAGAAATACATAACACTCATTACTCCTAATTATCTAAGCATTCCCTCTGTAGAGTTCTCCATTTACATAACTTATTGGAAAGTGACATCCTTTCCCCTTTCTCCTCCTGATTAATGACAGCTTCCACAGAATTAGAACATTTTGAAACTGAATGAGATTTTAGAAATTGATTAGTTTTGCTTCCTTCTTTTGGAAATGTGGAACCTGGGACCTTCCCTGAGACATTTTCTGGCCTGTTATGCCCTCCCCTCCCCCCGCCTTTTGCCTTCCCCTGTTCTCTGTAGACTTCAACTTCAAACTCTGCTAAATGTTCTCATGGGGGAGACTGCTCCCCTGAAGTTAGGCAGTTTGGCAAAGGTCAAACTCTTCATCCCATTAACATTTACCAGCCTTATCTTGAATTTTCTTATTAAAGTGGTGTCAAAAGTAATCTGCCAGGTGGCAAAAGTAATCTAATTTTTGACAGATAATTAGTAAAATAAATACCCCGAAGCTGGAGATCAATTTGATTGCCGATGCCTTTTATGGACACGTACCACCTACACTTCTAATTAGGGAGTAAAGAGATTTCTAGAAATCACCTAGGTAACTGGGCGCTTAGGACAAGGTACCAAGGAGATCAGTGGGAAGGAACAAGGCCACTGAAAGTCAAAATACCTTCAATCCCTTGTCCAAGCCCAGTTGTTTCTTCCTGAAGAAACCAGGCAACCTCAAATTTAATGCAGTGAAAGCAATTAGATGCAAACAAACATTTACGTAACCACTGGGTCCAAGGCACCATAAACTTCAGTCAGAGATATCAGTGTAGCACCCTTGGGAACAGTGATGGAGGGAGCCTCCTACTGGCCCAGCCCCCTTCATTTCAGAACATAACTGCCAAACATCTTCTGTGTGTCTGGTCAACTACAAGGCCACTTTTCCTTAAATTCTGAACCAGACCCTGGATATACTAAAGGGCAGTCCTACCCTCTCAGCCTTCTTCCTTCATCCCTCAAGGTATAAGGCCTGCTTAGCAAGTCAACCCCTTCTGCTTCTTGGTTCAAAACTGTTCGAGCAACTAATACCCTGTTACTTAGGTGCTCAGGAGGTAAAAGATCCCAGCTGCCTTCCTCTTTACACCTTGTACCAAAGGATAGAAGACAAAAATGGAGGTGTCCCCATTCCAGGTACAGGTTTACCGAGAAGGCCATGAGCTCAAGGCTTAAAAGCCTGATGGGGAGAAAAAGCATCTCCTCATCAGTTCTCCTGGGCTTCGAGGCTCTATAGCCAGTGAAAAGAGTTCCCTTCAGTGACAGGGAACAATCAGACTATATTTGTCTCCCCTTCGAAATGGGGGTATGGGTGGGAAAGGACCCTTCTCCGTCATAGATCCAAAGCAGGGGCTTCAAAAAGGTGAAAAAAATGATACAATATTTCTTTCTTTTCTTTTTTAACTGGAGAGGGGAAGGGGGAGTTGGATACCACATATTTATAAGCAAATGTGAGAGGCAGAAAGTGATAGGAGCAAAAGAAGAGTGTGGACAAAACACTCTAGGACAAAGGGAAGTGAGATAGATCCCTTTGCAGGAGAAGGCAGGTGGAGGGAAGACATCTTATTATGTTCCTAAGGAACAAATCCAAGGATATTTTTTCAGTGGGAATAAGTCTAGATCTGCGAGTTCATGGGTGAATTTCCAGAGTCAAAAGTTCCTTCAAAAAAAGTTCAGCAACTCTTCTTTAACTTAGCCTTAGTACTCAATCAGTCAATCATCAAGTATTTATCAAGTGCCAGTTACATGCCAAACACCAGGTTAAGTGATGGAGTTACATGAGGGATTGTGGGGGGGGAGCATCTTATTATAGTCTTTTCAGTCCAGTCCAGTTCTTTATGACTCCATTTTTGGGGGATGAGGAGCAAAGATACTGGAGTGATTGGCCATTTCTTTCCCCAGCTCATTTTACAGATAAGGAAACTGAGGCAAATGGGGTTAAGTGACTTGCCCAGGGTCACACAACGAGTAAGTATTTGAGGCTGGATTTGAATTCATAAACCATGAGTCTTTCTGGTTCCAAGTTCAATGTTCTATGCATTAAGTCACCTAGCTTCCCTGAGGTTAACTAATTTACCTCTGGTCACATGTCCTGAGTGCAGGGGCTGCCCTTCCCACCCCCCCCCCACCCCCAGTCCAGCCTGCATTTCAATTCCAAGTATAGATCTGAATGAATGGAAGGAAAGTGCAGCAGACACACAGCCCAGCTTTGTACTTTCTGGCTCCTGCTTCTCCCAGGATAATAAAGTAGGATTTAAGCATCATCTTATTTTTATCTCGGATTCCCACAGAAGCCCTTAAGTCTCTAGCAAGGAACAATGGCAGAGATTGTCGCTGTCCAAGCTCTGATCCTAGGAAGATGCTGCAGGTGAGTGCATGGGCGGGTGGGAGCAGGCTATCTGTCTAACTGAAACAGTCTTTGGACAAGTATTCAAGTGTTTCAAGCCATTGTTTTATCAGAAAGTATTTGATAGCTTTCTATTTATTTGGTAGGTCAGGGTGTGCAGTTGGCCACTCTTTAATGTTTCAACCCTGTAGGAATAACTGAGAGCTTTTGCTGTTATCTTCAAAAGAAATCCTGTCCACAGGTACCTTGGAACTGTGCACAGACTCCACACCTTCCCTCCCTGGATAACTATTGTCTAATTAACAGTTCAGTGGGCTGGATTTTGAAGTGTCTGTATTTACCATGTATAGAATTTCTCTACGTTTGGCTGAGCCCTTTCTGATGGTGAGCCTGGGGACTGAGGTTGCCTCTTTTTTTCTCTTTCATTTCTCCTTGTTCTTTGTTCCCAACAATTCCTCCATTGTGTGGTGTCTTTGCAGGAGGGCTACTGCTAAAGTAAGCAATGCCTCCCGTTTACCTTTCATCACTGTATCAAGAGAAGCCTTTCCTTTGTACTGCCACTCCTAGATGTCTGCTCAAGCTGTATAAATATTAAGAGAACTTCAGCGAACATTCTCTCTTTCTTAAGGGGTGTTCCACATCCTTGAGCCCTCAATTTTCCCAGTTGTCAGAGGAAGACAGTGCTAAGACATCTAAGGTCTCCTCCACAGGTCAATCTGTTATCTCCCTATCTTGTGTACCTTGTACTTGGTACTAGAATTAGAAATTCTAGTCTTCCTTTGCTTTCTCAAGTCCCTGGAGATCAACGTTTTTAGAATAACTGGGTTTTTCTCAGGGCACAAGCCCACTATACCTCCTCTTGAAAGGCACTATATGAAAAACCACAGCTCATTACCTTTGAACATAGAGCTTGCACTGGGCAATGGGGAGAGAGGGTAGATAAAGTAATAGAATGATTTTTTTTTTACAATCTCTGAGTAGGTATGAATCTCTTTGGGGGGTTACTTGAAGTCTTATTGATGTGTATTGTCTATATACCACATGTAGTTACAGATCACTAACACTCCTTGAGAGGTCTCTAGGGACAAGTAAAGCAATTAAGCAAAATTTGATGATAGGATGCCTTCATCTGAAAGTGAGGGTAACATTTCACAACTTCCTTCTCTAGCTATTTTTTTAACAAAAATTTATTTTCTCTACTTCCCAATCCTTTCCCAATTCATAAAAAGAAAAAACAAATTTATTATAATAATATAAATCAACTATTCAACTCATTTTTGGTGTATAATTCCAAATTGTCTTCCAAGATGGCTATACTCATTCACAGGTCCACTTATATACCTGATTTCCCATTAGTTACTCCAATATGTATCATTTTCCTCTTTTGACATCATTGTCATGCTACCGGGTATAAGTGAAATCTCAGAATTGCTTCAATGTGCATTTTTCTAATAAGTGGTGATTTGGAGCATTTTTCCACATGGGCATAGTCAGTTTGAATTTCTTCTACTTATTCTTAGGCCATTTATAAATTGAGAAGTGACTCTTTTTCTTATAAATTTAATAAATTCTTATATATCTGAGGAATTAGACTTTTATAAAAATGCTGCAAATATTTTTCACTGTTGTTTTTCTTTTAATCTTAGCTTTATTAGATTTGTTTGTGGAAGACCTTAAAATTTTTATCTAATTAAAAATATTCATTTTGTGTTCTATGATCCTGTCTGTTGTTTGGTAGTGAACTTTTCTCCTATTCATAGGTCTGATAAATATTTTTTCCTTATTTCTCTAATTTATTTATGATATAACATTTTATATCTAGATCATCTATCTATCTGAAGTTTGCCTTTGTATTAGATGAGAAGCATTGGTCTAAATCTAATTTTTTCCATGCTGGAGAGTCTTAGGCTTAGAATACTTAGCTTCTGAAGTGTGGAATATTTTGATGGAAGTGTGACAGCATTCAAGTTCCCTTCATGGACCAGTGACACCTGTGAGCATCAGTAAAGCACAGGAATAGGAGAAAACCAAGGCATCATTGACAGAAAGTTTGATATGAAACTTCCTTGAAAGTGGGAAAATCACCCTCAGGGACTCATCTATCTTCCTTGATAGTGAAATCATGGTATCAGCAATCAAATCTGATCAAAGATTACTTAATTAAGTAAAGCCCAAAGTGTGATTTAAAACCCAGATAAGGGCATGTTGAGAAGGAGAGAAGGGCTAAATCAAATGTTACAGCCTTCTGAACATTTCCATTGACATATTTTAGAAGTATTTTCCCCCTGGAGCACCTGGAAGGCTCTCACAGGATGGAGGCATTCTGGTATCTCCTCCCTCCATGCTTTCTTTGTCCTCTCCAAATCAGGCAATGATCCCAGTGTGCAACTCAAAGAGTCCTGTTGCCTCATTGTAGTCCCAGAGTGATTTTTAACATGCCAAGGCAGATCTGTGACTAAGGATCTCATCAAGATTTTACACCCATCCAAGGATCATTAAGTCATAAGCAGTCAAAACATCAGGGAGAAGTGAGGTCATTTATCTGGGACAATGACCAGACCAGATAGTAGAATCTATAGTTCTTTAGATGAAAAAAGTACTAGACTTGACAGTCTAGGGTGAAATATAAATGTCATTTTGTTGAGAATAGGTCAGGGTTACAATTTATAGGATTTGGACTTGTAAGGCATCATGGAGATTACATAGTCCAACCCCTTCATCTTAAAGATAAGGATGAGGAAACTAAGATTTATCCTCTTATTATATATTTAGTAGACTTTTCTTATAAAGTGGTAAGCCAGAATCTGGCCTCATCCCAACTCTAGTTAAGGCAATTTGGTCATAACCATTTCAAATCTAAAGCAGTTTCGACAGTAGATATGTATGAGCCTGAAGATAGGGCTTCTTCGTAAACATGTGCAGTACTAAGTGTTACTCAATAAGGCTATGATCTGAAGATCATCTGGGAATTTTATGTGGTTTGGTTAAGTAAGAAATCGAGAGAAGGAAATGCTAAAGCCCCTTTACACTCCATAAAATCATTTTCACAGAAGTTGCTGCAGAAGGAAAAGGGTGTGAAAAAAAAACCAACAAAACAAAATATTGTCATTCAAGTCAATTATGAACCAAATGGGCCCCTGTGAGGTAAGGGAGCCATTGAGAGCAGTTTCTTTGCCTTTAGTCCTTAGTTTTCCCATGCTCTGTATTGCAACCCTTTCTCCTTTAGTATAAAACAGCCACTAATATTGTTACTACTATTGTTATTCACCCTCATGAAATATGACGTTGACTTTTCATCCAACCAAAATCCTAGATGAAATAGTGGACATTCTGAAAGGTTAAGTTGAGTCTCCTACAGAAGTAAGATACTTGCTCACTTTTGCTCTTTAAAAACCTTTATGGGTCAATTAAAAGGTTAACTTTTAAAATGAAATAAATCCAAATGTTGAGCAGTAAAGATAAAAATAGTCACAAGGCAAGCAACACAGACAAAAACCACCTCAGCCACTGACAGCGAGTGAGGCAGACCCTTGGTCAGGAAGCCCAGAACCACAACCAGAGCTGTGAGATTTTACAGGGATTCTCTCCTCTGATGAGAGTTCCTGTAAAGTTACATAGGATAGAAGCCCAAAGGGCTTTTCTTATTCCATGTGATAAATGTCAACAGAAACCAACGTGAAAGACTCAAGTGGTTTACTTCTATCTCCCTGATCTAAGAGACATTCATAAGGAGAGAAAAGTTTCATTCTACTCATGATGGTTCATCAGAATGGGTGGGTGGCAGTGCCATTGAGGAGTCATGTGAATGCATCTGACATAATGCTGGGCTTGGTCTTCTTCTAGGTTACTTGACAAATGGAAAATTAGCCCAGTCATCCCTTCCTCTATCTCTCCAACATCGATCCTTTGTTCAAATCTTATCTTGATAAGCAATGATGTAAGGAAAAGGCAGATATGAAAAATAATAGTTAAATCACATGACATTTTTGGGTTATGAAGTACTTTATACTCATTATCTCTTTTGATCTACACCACAACCCTGTAAGACAGGTAATGACCTATTTTACACAAGAGATAATTGAGTCTCAGAGAGGTTAAGTGACTTGCCCAAAGGAAAGAACAGAAAGGGGAAAAAGGGAGGAAGGAGGGGAAGAAGGATGGAAGGAAGTAAGGAACAAAGGAAAAAAGAGAGGAGAGAGTGAAAAAGGTAAGGAAGAAGAGGGGAAAGGAGAAAAGAATAAAGGGAGGAAGAAAAAGAGGGATGAAAGAAGGGAGGGAAGGGGGAGGAAAAAAGGAAGGAAGGAAAGAAGGGAGAGAGGAAGGGATGAGGGAAGGAAGGAAAGGAGAGGATGGAGTAAAGAAGGAAGGATGGATGGAAGGGATGAAAGAAGGAACATAGAAAGGAAGGAAAGAAGGGAAGGATGAAAGAAGGAAGGGAGGGGAAGAAGGAAGCAAAAGAGTCAAAGAAGGGAAAAAGAGAAAGCAAGAAATAGAAGGAAAGAAAAAAGAAATAAATCATGAAGTGATCACCATGCTAAGAGTTGGAGATAGAAAAGAAAAGGAAACTATTCTCCACTCTCTAGGAGCTCATGTTCTAATAATAGGGATAGATAATAGAGGAGACTTCATTTGAAAGTCAGATGGAAAGGCCAAGTTGTCCTTAGAGTACAGCGGCAAAGTGCATGGTCTTGTACCTTCCTCAATTTCATTTTCATTGTTAGAACAATATTTGTTGAACCATTTGGCAGCATCAAGGACTTAGATGGTAAGAATCTTGATTACTTTCTATCTGCAGCTTGACGTAGGATGAATTTGACAACATTTTAGTCAATATTGTTCTCTCTGCTTCTCCTTGCATAAGAAATCTTAAGGTAGGAATATTAGCAAAAGACATGCCCCCAAAACAAAACCAAACAAAAAAAATAGCAACTAATCATTGTTGAGAGGTCTCATGGAACTCATACTCCTCATAATCCTCCCTCACAGATGTAGCAGAAACACCAAAAAGAAATGAAATTACTATAATAAAATTAAGATGCACGCAAAAGACAATGAGCAAACTGATGACAAGCTCCGGCATTATTAAAAAGAAATATTATGGAGTCTGACAAGCAGAAGAGGAAATAAAGACTAAAATGTTACTGAGGACTGTCAGAAACCATGCAAGAAGTCCTGAGTCAATAGATAATGAGCCCAATCGAGGAATAAAAGAAAACTAAAACGATGGGAAGAAAGACAGGAGAAGAATTAAAAGAACCAAATGTTATACTAAGAAATTTCAGGAAGAATCAAAGGAAGAACCCAAAGTAGCAACCATAGCTTTGGCAGAGATATGACAAAGATAATGGAAAATAACTGAGGCAAATTAGACATATTAATGGACCCAGCTACAAGTGAAATTGCCATAGTAAAGCTCAAGATGAAAAAAGACACAGGTCCAGCAGAAAAATAAGCAGAAAGTAGCTAGAAAATAATTTGGAAACAATACGGATGAAAGTGATAGATTTGGAGGGCAAGATTAAAGAGAAGATAAAATTTTAGAATTACTGAAATCTCAGGAAATACTGAAGAAGAAATTAATCTGGTCACTCCAATTCAGTAAATTGTCCACGAAAAGTTTCAAAATATACATGTAACATTCTCCAGAAAGAATTTGCCGAACTACAAGTTAAAAGAAACCTAAAAATTCAACTCATAGGCATTTACATAAAAACTATAACAAAAGTATTTAAAATCTCAAAAAGACATCCAATGAAAGAAACAACTCATTAACTCCCCCCACCCCAAATTATCACTTTTCTCCCATCAGATTCTTCTAGAAAAGACAAAAGAAGTTTGAATGCAGAATGAGAAGATTGAAGGGGATGTCAGAGGTCAATTAGTTTAATACAATATCTGAATGTGAATCCACTCCAGAGAACATTTGATTGTCTCCCATTTTCACACTGTTCATAAATTTGTAGCACTAGCATCGAGGTCATACTAGGGAGCTCCTTGTTTTATCAAATGCTATATTGTGGACCAGATTTAGGGGTACAGAGCCTCTCAAGCTAGTTATCCTCTGAGAGGTCCAACCTGCAGGTGAGAGTTGGGAAAGGTAATCCAGAGAGGGCAATAATCTTGTGAAAATTGTTCAGACACTCGAGAAATGTAAATCAAAACAACTTTAGAGTAATGCCTTTTGAGTCAGCAAAAGTAATTCAAATTAGTAAAATTTGCTGTTATGTAGAAATATATATTTTATTACATTATTATTTGAAGGGCCACAATTGGTAAAATCATTTTGTGGACAATCTGCAATACACAATAAGAGTTAAAAATCAACCTTACCCTTTTACTCAGTGATTTCAGTATTGGAATTATATCCCAAAAATGCTAGGAAAGAGGGATGAGGAGAGGTAGTGAGAAGTCTAATTGTACACAACTATATATAATTGCTTCATTGACAATAGTAAAAAACTAGAAACAATATAGTTGCCAAACAACCGAAGTAAAGCTAAATAAATTGTAGTATATCAATGTAATGATATAGCACTATGTAACACAAAATGACAGACATGAAGAGGGCAAAGAGATACGCCAGATGGTGATACAAAATGAACAAAGCAGAATTGTAAGAGCAAAGCACTATATCTAGAAAAAAATGCAGCAGCAACACACTTTTACACGTACAATACTGGCAGAAGCAATTTTGGAAAAGAAACAATAAATGCATTGTCACTGTTTTTATGTTTTCCTTGAAAGAAACAATGGAGTAGATTAGATTACATGGCTTTATTTTGTATTTCCATTTCCTTTTGCTTTTTCATTCATCTGTATTAATTGATGTTATCTAGAGAGTTGTTCTTTTTCAAGAAAAATATTCCCAAGGAATGTGAAGTTCGTATGAATAATTCTGGGAAGTCAAAGCCTATAGAATGGTTTATAATCAAAGGGAAGAAATGAACCTTTTGGAAGCCAAAAGCTAACTTCTTTTAATGATATAACAGAAACCTAAGGGGACTGTCACATCAGATCCTCAGAGGATTGATCAAGGACCCCTTATTAGAACATGGGTGGACCAGACATCTAGCCTCTCTGCTCTCCCCGAGGCACTGCAGGAAAATGTTCGTGCACTGCTCTGTTCCTATCTAATCAGACATACCACTTTGGGAGCTTATAGAGATTGCTGGTTATGTGAATCAAGCTTTCTCAATTCAGCAGCTCTGAGTCAAATTTCAAGACGTGTTCCTTAATGAATTTCATCTTCTAGCTGCTGATATTGTATATTTACTATCACCTTCATAGATCATAGAGACGCAAATTTAGAAATAGAAAGGACCTTAGAGGGTATCTAGTCCAAATCCCTTATTTTCCAGGTTCTCAGAAGATTAAAGATTCACCTAAAATTGCCCGCATTCTCTGAAGCCAGCATTCTGCCTGTTTTCCTTCCCTGCCTCTCCTATATGGGGCAACTTATTAGAATTCTAACCTTCTGCATTTCATGCAGACCTTTGTACCATGATACCTTCCTCAGCATATCTATATATAATTTGAATATTTTCTCAACTTTTCTTCTCAGCTTTTACTTTGCAGTATTTCCAATTCTTTTAGTTGTCTCTAGAGTTAAAACCAGAGGTAGCCAGTTGCCATAGAGAGTAGAGCATTGGAGTCAGAAATAGCTGGATTCAAATGTGACCTCAGATACTTAGCAGCTGTGTGACCCTGGGCAAGTCATTTAACCTCTGCTCCATCTCAAAATGAGGATTATAGTCCCTACCTCCCAGAATTGTTAAAAGAATTAAATAAGATATTTGTAAAGGGTTTAGCACAGTGCCTGGCATATAGTACTTAATAAATACTTTTCTTTCCTTTCCTTTCTTTTCCTTTCCTCCCTCCCTCCCTTCTTCCCTCCCTCCCTCCCTCCCTTCCTTCCTTCCTTCCTTCCATAGACTCCCCATATCCTTATAAACTTCCTGCTAATGCAAACCCCTAGCTAATATGATTGTATCCATTTTTCTCTTTTTTTAGTAAGAAAGAAATATTTGGCCTTCAAAGATCAAATTACCATCACTTTCTTGGATCCAAAGGACACAGGAAATGCCAAGTCACCTTTTAAAATATGCATTGGAGGTGGTGGTGACAAGGAGGTGGGGAGGGAAGAAAGTGGCAAAAGTGATTACCCTTTTCCCACGAGTGCAGAAAACCACCAGGCCAGCCTTTTCTCCAACAACAGTTTTAAAGTCATAGTTTTCCAGTTTCTGGCCAAATACGATAACAGTCTTTGTGGTAGAGACAGAAATAGAACCCAGGTGCTGTGCCCCTGTCTGGATGCTTTAGGTCATTCTGCTGTGATGACATAAAACCAACCTAGACATCTCCACCTACCTGCTTCTCAGACTCCGAGGTGTCTATCGTTCCCTTAAGGTTTGCTTGCTTGTTGCCGTCGATCAAATGGCCCAACAGACGTGCATGCACTCCCCCTTATTTTCCCCTGGTGCATATTACGTTAGTTCCACATGTGCTTCATATTTGCCACACTTATGTGTGGACTCAGTCTGTCAATGTCAATGGCTATGCAATCATGGTAATTGTAGGTCAGATTGTGTCCTCAAATTGCTATATCAGGCCTTCCTTAAACTAGAAATGAACAGACAGAAAATATCCATCTTCTTTCTGTGCTTTTGTGTGCTGGGTAAATTCAGTTAAGTTCTGTGTCTCACTTAGGCAAGAAATGTAAACTAAGAAATTAAAGAGACATTGCGTAGGGTAACCACAATGATATAAAAGAAAACAACAATGAAAAAAAACCAGAACTAAGACCATCACGTAGACTAATGGTGAAGTATATCTTCCTCTTTGTAAAGTGGCAGGAGTCTGTACAAAGTGATCAGGATTTGGGGTCAGAAAACTCGAATTAAAAAATCACCTCTGCCACTCACTGCCTGTGTGACTTTGGACAATCCCTTTACCTTGTGGACTTCATCAGTAAAATGGGAGATTTGGATTTACTGACATCTAAGGTCTCTTCTAGCTCAGTAGGGAGATGATGATCTACAGATACGGAGTGAAGCTGTGTTGTTAGCTGTGTTCCTTTTTCATAACTATGTTTTTTGTTTGTTTTCATTTCAAGAAGAGAGGGAGTATTGGGAAGTGACAGAATATTTTAATAAGAAGTAAAAACTTTAATAAAATATAGCCATGGATCTGAGAAAGATGTTTGTCTAAGGTGGAAATGTTCACTGGATGGACCCACTACAAGATGAAAAGGATTTTCTCTTCCCGTCCTTTGGCCTCTGTCCTTCAGATGTGCACATTGCTGGTCATATATACTCATTTCCCTTCTTCTTTCACTAAACACAACCTTTTCTCCAGTCACTAGTTTCAACCTAGTTCTTTTACAAAGAATTTATTGGGAATTTGTAGCGTGGAGTGAAGGGCTATGTGACTATTGCAGCAAAAATTCTTTCCCCATGAGACACTCAAACGATTATTTTTAGCTGATGAGAAAGAGAGAACCAGATTCATACATTATTTTGCTTTGAGGTTATAAAATATAGTTAATAAGATTCTTTTTCATGTAGTTCAGGAACCCTTAGACAGGAAAAGTTATTCCCCTCCAACAATTCAGATAGAGAAAGTATGATTTCCATCCCATTTTCTCATATCTATGTGTCTTGTTCAGTCATCGTCCCTTTGTCTCTGGCTTTACTTTCATAATGAAATGCATAGACCAGAGCAGAGCATTGGCTAACCCTTATCTACTCACCAGTTGCACTAATTATATAGGAGTATAAACATACTTTAAAGGACAGACAAATTTTAGACTTGACACAGGTTTCCAAGACAGTGCAATGGAGAGAAGGAGAACGGGCAAAGTCATCATCTGTTGTAAGGTCTCTTAGAAGGACAATCTAGAGAGAATTGCTCTGCTCTAGGCATGCCTCTGTTTCCCTTCAGGCTGCATTATTACCTGTGATGGTACTGTCAGCTGCCAGTATTAACACCTCACTCTGAGTTTCCATTCTCCCATTCCTGTTTTGATGCCTTTTCTCTCACTCAAATCTCAAACTAAAATTGAAATGATATACTTAGGTTGCCATGGAGATAGCCCAAACCTTCATGCCTATGCTCAGTTCTAAAAGTCTTTAAAATTTTTTTCCCTTTGGAATTATGGGGAAACAACCTGTCTCTTCAAAATTCATAGTCTTTCTTCAGTCTGTGGATCTTTACAAGCAAGATAATTCTATTATATCCCAGAGAACTTCATTTTCAGCATGTATTTGTCTTTGGTATTAAGTAAATAAAAAGGATCACAAAGACATTTTTAGAAACAAGAGCCCACTAAATAAAGATCTTAGAGATCTGCCTCCCTTTTCATTTTTTAGTCATTCATTCATTCATTTATTCATTCAATAAATACTTTTTAAGTATCTACAATGTGTCAGCCATTGCACTAAGCACTAGAGCTACAAAAAGAGGAAAAAGTCAGTCCCTGCCTTCAGCAACATTTTAAAGATGGCCTCGTTTCACCCACCAGAATCATGATCATTGCTATAATAGCATTTTCTATTTTCCAAATTTTTAATAAATATTCATCCTAAACCTTTCCTTTCAGAGAGTTCTATTTCCTCGTCCATATTGAGTAGCCTTGATTTTACTGGATGAGAAACCTGATCTATTTCTGTACCTTGCACCTGCATGTTGCCACCTTTCTAGATAGAATGATCAATGATTGAGAAACAAAATTGTTATCATATTTCTTCTATATTTCCAATCTTTAAATAGTTCTTGACGTGTGCTTATCTAGAAAGGCTTTCTCAATTAGTCAGGAAGGGTGAACATGTGGAACCCCATCACATGATTTTGTCCTTCATTATATCTCATGTTGTACACTGAAGCCTCTTGTGACTCATTGCACAGGGGGAATGGTCTTGGTTTGTTGAAAGCTAGGCCAGCAGAGCATATGTTCTCACAGGAGTTGTGGAAGCTTATTTTATGGACTCAGTGACAGACTGTGATTCTGTTGTTGAAGGACCAGCCCATCTAATTTGGGAGACGTTCATCACCAGAAGGTTGACCAGAGGGTGAGGAGCTTTTCTACCACAACTCAGCAAGAACGCCTACCAAGGCATAAGGGTGTTACCACCTGCATGAGCAGAGGGAGTCCTTACGTTGCCAAAATCACGTGTCTTTCAAATATTATTCTCAATCTGCATTATTGGAATCAAGAAAGAGTGATACCTGATGTCGTATCCTCCACAGTATTTGATATAGTTGTGGTTTCTCAGATACACAATTTCTTTGCTCCCTTCATTAGGAAATGCACGTCTCCCTTACCATTTAATCATGTTTAGTGTGTTCTTAGTAGTGCTATATGTATCATTGATACTTATTTTATAGTAGTGGCTCCTAAAGGGTAAAACATCTCTTTAAGCTGAGTCAACCCTTCTGGTGATGATCCAGAGGGACCCTGCCCCTTTCCTCCTCCGAGTTTTGTGGAATTGATGAAACAGTGACATAGCAAGGCGGTGGCATTTCATTCTACTGCTATCTTGTCAAGTATTTTTCTAGCTGAATACTGGCAGGCAGAAAGGAAAGGCGTCAATTCAAGCTGTCCTGGCTCTCTTTTCCCTAAGAATGCTGGAAAATTATTTTAAAAGCAGAACTTATATATGATCAAGGACTATGACTTTAGTCTTTGGACTTCCATGAGACAAAGCAATGGCCCAGTGCTGGGAAGCATGCCATTTCCACCAGACTTTTCCAATCATTGAGCTGACATCAATGAGAATATATGTGTGTGTGTGCGTGTGCGTGCGTGTGTGTGTACATGTGTGCACATATGTGTGTGTGTGCATGTGTGTGTGTCCCCACACAAGTGTTTGTACAACAGATTTACAAAACCCTCTAAAATTATTCTAGAAAGAGTGTATTGAAGTCCATCAGAGCAGGAGTTTATTCCATAAAGAGCAATTGCTCCTCGTTGGCATTTGCATGAACCATAAAGTTATGAATTACTCCTCTACCACATCAACACATTGTCTTAAAGCTTCTCCATGGGCTGGGCACCTTGTCATTTGTCATGTGATGCCTGTCTAGTCTTTTCTGACTACTTTATAATGCCATCTGGCTAATTAATACAACCAGTCAATCTCTGTCCTGTGCACTGATGCCTTTATTCCAGTTTATGCTATCATGTAATCTTTCAGGATTTGGCCTAAGGCGCACAGCGTGTCCCACTTAGGAATTTTCCCCAAAAGCTTTGTGCTTTCTTCACTGAGCTCTTTGGAAGATAGACATGAGGTTACTGGTGCATAAATGTGCTGATTCTGCATATGCACATAATTAGGTCTACAGAAACATCATTCCAGATAGAAAAGATAACCTTCATAGAGGTGGGTGATGGAATGTTGGCATGAGAAGCAGTAAGCATGCCAGTTTAACTGAAATATAGGGTAAGGAAAAGTGAACATAGTCAGGAAAGGTCATCAGACCCATACTGCCAAGGATTTGAAGTCCAAATGAAGATCAGTCACTGACCCCGGTCTTTGATGTCATTATGGTAAAGTATCAAACCAAACCAAGTCTTCTGCAGAACAGATAAAAGTAACTCCAATGGAGTTATGAGACACTGAGAAAGTCTCTGTGAGAAGTCTCCTCACCATGTCACCTATGACTATTCGCTGAAAAGCACATTTTCCAACAAGACTACATCTTTCAGCAATATTTGGTGCAATATGCTGTTAAATGCTTCTGCTAGGATGCAGACATATGGAAGACCACTGGAGTCAAGTCTCGTATCTTCTACATCTGTGTACCTAGTAGCAGAACTATGTTTCAAGTGGGAATGTTTTTACTGGGGCAAAAACCCATGGTGGGGTTAAGGGTCAGCAACTATACAGAGGATAATTCCATTAGAGATATAGTCATGAGTCAAAGGGGCTTTCTCTTTGGGTTAGGAGATCCTTGTGAAGGGTGGCACTGAGACAACTGAATCTTGGGTAAAATGGGTCATAGGATAATAGATTTAGACCTAGAAAGGACCTCAGAGGCAATCTAATCCAACATCCTCATTTTACAGATGAGGGAACTGAGGTAAAGGAAGGTTTAGTGATTTAATCAAGGTCCCACACATATGTTGTAAGCATTGGAGGGCGGATGTGAATGACGGTTCTCAGATTCCTATCAGTTTGAGCAAATCTCCCAAAGAGCCATTGCTCTTTTTTACTCTTTCACAGATTGTAGGCTGATGGCTGTATGCAGTGGTGTGTGTCAGTAGAGGACCAAGAGAGAAAGATGCATGGATAACAGACACTGCATGGAGGAGCCATGCTTCTCCATGCCTCTGCACACGAGTACCATGGGAAAAAAATTTGGTTCACCCTATTTTAGTGGCAATTCTAGTTTTCAGTATAGAACAAAGAATATTATGAGTATAATAGGACCTAGATAAATACTGATATGACAACTGAATGAAAGAGTAGGATGCTGAAGAAAGTGAGCATTGAACAGATTCAGGTCAGTTGGCAAGCTTTATAGAATTAAATGAAATACTAGAGAACATCCAAGAAGTGTGGTATTGAACTACAGGATCAACCAGTCAATCAACAATCATTTATCCTGCACGTAGGCAAAAAACAGTTTTTGCTTTCAAGAAGTTCACAATCTAATGAGGAAGAGAAGGTGTAAAGCATTATGAGCAAGATGTAGACAGGATAAATTAAGGGTGATCTTAGAGTAAAGGCAATAAGGTTACTTTTGCTACTCACTTGACCTAGGTAAACTATCGGTGTCACATCTATCACCCTCTCTTCCTTAACAGAAAAATGAGAGTCTTGGACTAAATGGCCCACCACGATTCTTTCCAAGTCGAAATCCATGATCCAGTATTGGCAGCAGCAATAAGCACAAAGAGTTATTTATTTGTTCATTTTATATATTTTTTGTTACATTTTTAGTTCCAAGTTGTCTCCTTCCCTCTTTCCCTCCCAACTCCATGTTAGAGAAGGCCAACATTTGATATAGACATATATGTGAAATTATATAATACATATCTCTATATATCAGTTCTTTCTCTGGAGATGAATATCATTTTTCTTCATAAGTCCTTCATAGTTGACATGAATGATCATATTACTCAGAATAGCTTAGTCATTCACAGATACTCTGAACAATATTGTTCTTACTGCATACAACATTTGCTTGGGTCTGCTCATTTCACTCTCTGTTATTTCATGCAAGTCTTTCCATTTCTTTTTCTAAAACCAACCTGCTGGTCATTTTTTATAGCACTCTAGTATTCTGTCACAATCATATGCCACAATCAATTCAGTCATTCCCCAGTTGATGGGCATCCCCTCAACTTCCTGTTCTTTGACACCATAAAAAAGAGCTGCTCTAAATATTTTGAAATATATAGGGTCTTTTCTTTCTTCCCTGATCACCTTGAGAAATAGATCTAACAATGGTATTGCTGGGTCAAAGCATATACACAGTTTTATAACTCTTTGGGCATAATTCCATATTGTTCTCCAAACTGATTGGATAATTTCACAATTCCAGCAACAGTGTATTAGTGTCCCAATTTTTCCACATCCTCTCCCACATTTGTCATCTTCCTCTTCTATCATTTTAGCCAATTTCATAGATGTGAGATGGAACCCCAAAGTTGTTTTAATTTGCATTTCTCTAATCAATAATAACTTAGAACAGTTTTTCATATGACTATAGATAGCTTTGATTTCTTCATGAAAGAACTGCCTGATTGCAATATTGTTCAATGAAGAACTGTGAATGACTTAGCCATCTCAGCAATACAATGGTGCAAGGCAATCCCAAAGGACTAATGATGAAGCCATACTATCTGCTTCCAGAGAAAGAAACAATATGGATTGAATACAGACTGAAGCATATTTTTCACTTTCTTTCATTTTTTTTTCTTTTAGCTTGTGCAAAATGACTAACATGGAAATGTTTTACATAATTGCACATGTTTAACCTATATCTGATTTCTTACCAGCCCAAAAAGGGGTAGGGGAAAGAGGAAAGGAGGAAGGAAAAGGTATAATTTGGAATTTAAAATTTTTAATAAAAATGTTTTAAAAACTGGAAAAATTCTGTTCATATCCTTTGATCATTTATTAATGGTGAATGAATCATATTCTTATAAATTTGACTCATTTCTCTATATATTTGAGGCATGAGGTTTATATCCAAAAAAAGTGAATAAAAATCTTCCCCCCAAAAAATTTCAGCTTCCTTTCTAATCTTGGCTACATTGATTTTATTTGTAAAAATTTTTCAATTTAATATAATCAAAATTATCCATCTTACATCTCACAATAATCTCCATCTCTTGCTTATTCATGCATTCTTCTCTTATCCATAAATCTGATCTTCATATATTCCATGCTCTTCTAATTTACTTACAATATCACCCTTTATATTTAGGTCATGTACCCATTTTGACCTTTATTTTTTTGATATATGATGTAAGATAGCGGTCGATATCTAGTCTTTGCCAGAAAAAAAGATCATTTTTAAAGTGTGTAGACCCTGACCAACTGGCGGATGTCCAGTGTGGAACTGCCATCAATGATGAATTGATAACGAGAAGTCAGTCAGGCTTGATGAACTGAAAAATGAATGGTTTTGTGCCCCAGCTTGAAAGCAGAATAGTGAACAATAATAATAAATGGTACTTCCCAATGAAGTGCGTGGGCCTCGGCTACAAGGTGTGTGCTGTGCGTCATTCTGATTTACCTCACCTTGAAACTTCCTCTGATGTCCAGGATTCCTTGGAACGCTGCTTAAAATTTTTCCAATCCAATTGGGTAAGCATCGCGCGCACTGGGTACATGTTACATCTATTTGAAACCATTTGAATCCATCCAATGTCTCTTTCATGTTACATTTTAATGACTGGGGCTTTGAAGATGAGGTTACCCAGGGTCGGTTTTCACATGCTGTTTATCATTTCACCTGACCATCTGGCAGGGTTGAATACGTATCTGTTGGAAGTTGGATGTTGGATGTGCCGTTTATTTTTGTCTGACAACATTAATTACTCAGCAGATCTGGGCCACAGGTAATTAAATAAAACCGAAATAAGGATCTGGAAGAAGATGGTTGTGATGGTAATAGCGGTAGTGGTGATGGATAGGAGAGGTAAAGCCATATTCTTTTCACACTTACCAAATTAGAGAGGAATGTGGGTACTTTTCTGGATGGGAGTTGGTAATGAGTCTCCTATTAATTTCAAATTTCCTGTAGATTAATGTTTAGAATCATTATATCATAGATTTATATGTAGAAGGGACCTCAGATATCACCATGTCCAACCCCCTCATTTTACAGATGGGGAAACGGAAGCCATGAGAGTTCAACGGACTTTCCTGGCATCACGTCGAGAGGGAGAGATGAGCTGGGATTCAAACTCAGGTTGTCTGCCTCTAAATTCAATGCTCTTTCTATGATACCCTGTCTTATAGAGGAATTATCAAAATGAGATGATGACTAATTCACAAGGTCAGAAAAATATCTCTTACTACAGTTGCACACAGCGGGAAGGAAGGAGTGTGATGCAAGTAGAAGTCTGTTCTTGGACCTTTCCCATCAGGCCTGCCCCATACCTTCTCTGGTGCCTATGGAAGGAAATGCCACCATGTGGAAAGGAAATTGGAGAGTGGCTGTTCCACATGGTGGAACAATCAAAGGGCAAAGGGTTCAGATGCCAGAGACTTGACTATACAAAAAGTAGGAGTAATACACAGTCCTCAAATCCATAGGGATGACTTAAGCATGGTACTACCTGTAGGAAGTAGATCAGTGAAAATAGATAGAGAGTTAAGTTGATACCAAAAAATGCAAAGATGAGTTTTGAGTAAGAGCTGATTCAAAGTCAGGGAAAGGGATAAGCATGGGGGGCGGGAACTGTAGGACTTTTTTGCTTATTTTTCTGCATCAAACAAAGGCTAACTATATCTCCTTGGCAGTTAGAGGAAATATGCAGGAGATCAAAATGTCCAAGTGCTTATGATAGTCACAAAAGCATTTAAATTTTGTGTCTTCTCAGTTTTACTCAGTCAGAAAACTTCTTAATTTCATCAGATTCATTCATTAATTGCAAACGTTTTGCAAATAGAATGAATCCTCATTAATTCTCATTACATAGAAAGAGAAACTAAGACACAGAATGGCTGCTTGACTCATCTAGATTCACCAAAATCAGGACAAAGGAAACATTACGAATTCAGGCTCTTACCTTTTGTCTTGACAGGCAAGCAATCAGCATCACCACCAGGAGCTTGAATGTCCACACCAGGACACACCAGACACAAGAATTCATGATCCATGAAATACAATACTGACGGCTGATGGTGGCAATTTTCATAGGCTGAATTGGTTTGTTGGATGATAGATTTCAAGCAGAGTGGAATATTGGAATCAACTCTCTCATTATAGGAGTAGCACAGAATTCTCCCTAGTTATATGCTTGGCAAAGGGGTTTCCTGACTCCAGAAAGTCATCTGCCTCCATGCTAAGGATAAGCTTGGTTTTCTCCACCATTATAAATCCTATTAATCATTGCCATCCTACATCAGAGTTCAGTCCTATCCTGACTCCTACCCTTCCATTTTTCCCTCCATATTCTGATTTTACCTTTTATAAAATCGTATCTTCTTTGTTCCAAATTTACTAGCCATAATTTTTTCCAATAACCTTTGAATAATTAGCAGTTATGAAAAGATGGGAGTAATCAATTGGCACATGTAGGAAGGATGAAAGCAAAATCCAAATTATCAGGGCCTAGGGTCAAGTTCTTCCTGTCACAATGTAGCTTTTAAGTGCCATTGGCCTGTTGGATTAAATTAAAAAAAAACAAACCTTTAACACTACTCCTCCCTCTCTTCTTTACAAGGTCAAGGACTGGATTGCTCCTGGAAGGAATGAAAGTCTCACTTGGAGAAGGGTGGGGGCAGAAGGGGCTAGAGATGTCTCTTCTGACCCCTTTTGAGCCACACACAATGACAAGTCCTTGCCACAGGTACACCTCACACCTGTTTGGGACCCACTCTTAACCTTCTTTTTGCCCTAGGTAGAACAGTAATGGTATGACTGAACAAGGTGGTCTTTTTTTCTCCTGAAACCAGCAAATGAATTGGAAATGAAGTGCAGTGGGAAAAGGATTGGACATGGAGTCAAATGACCTGGGTACTACCTACTCCTCTGTAACTGTGGACAATTCACCTCAGTCTTCTAGGCTTTGATTTTCTCATCTGTAAAATGGACACATGGGATTAGGTGTTCTCTAAGATGCCTTTCAGCCCTAAATAGAAGAACCTATGAACCTATGAATGTTCCCTAGAATTCAACTGAAATGAAATGAGAGTTGGACCATCTTGTCCACTCTCTGAGTCATAGGCATTGCTAAGTCATAAGTTTACCATACCATCAGTATCTCTTGGATATGAACAAGTTTAATTAGGGATCATTTAATATACCACTCTCATTTTAAAAGTAAAAAATAGAAAAACTAGCCAATATATTTTTTATATTTTTTTAAATCCGTGTTCTACACTCCTGTTGTTGATCAGTCATATCTTACTCTTTGTGGGCTCATTTGGGGTTTTATTGGCAAAAATACTGGACTGGTTTGCAATTTTCTTCTTCAGATCCCTGTGTAGATAAGAAAACTGAGGCAAAAAAGTTAAGTGACTTGCCTAGGATCACACAGTTAGTGTCTGAGATCTGATTAAAACTCAGGAAGATGAGTCTTTCTGACTCCAGGCCTGGTACAGTACAATCTGTGCACCATCTAGCTGCCTCTCCACACCCCTAGCTTTGCCCTTTGCAATGAAGCAAGAAATCAGGGAGCTGACTTCTCACATCTCTTCCTTGGGTCCAAGACCTGTTACTATAATTTCACAGAATTCAATTTCTATTGTTTTGATTTTTTTCATTTATAAGTAAGGTTTTCATGAGGCATTTTCAAGTGTAATTAAGGTGTTGCATATCTTATGGGGTGGTGCACATCTGTGTCAGAGTCAGGAAGACCTGAGTTCAAATCCATCTTCAGACATTTCCTAACTGTGTGACCTGAGCAAGTCACTTAACTTTATTTGCCTTGCTTTCCTCATCTGTAAAATGAGCTGGAGGAGGCAATGGCAAAATGCTTCAATATTTTTGCCAAGAAAATTCCAGATGGGGTCACAAAGATTTGGACATAACTATGTCTCTATCTATCTATCTATCTAATCTATCTATCTATCTATCTATCTATCTATCTATTTATCTACCTATCTATCTATCATCATCATCTATCCATCTATTTAATTTTTCCCTTTACAACCTTCAACTTGGTTGAAGCCTAAAAGGGAAACACCCTGATGTATCTTGTTTCTATAATTTTACTGGTTCTGCTTAATTCACTGTGTATCAATTCATCGAAATCTTCCATGCTTTTCTGTATTCATCATTTCTTACGGTATAATACATCCATAATATTCATGTGCTGTGATTTATTGTTTCTGGATCTTCGCTACCACAAAAAGTGTTGCTATAAAGATTTTTTTTTTATGAACAGATGGGACCTTTCTTTCTATTGTTGACCTCCTTTGGCTAATGCCTAGAAGCAAAACTACCTTATTTTAGTGAATAGGAACCTGAAATCTAGTGAGGTTAAGGGACTTGCCTAGGGTCACACAGGTAGTATGTGATCAAACAAGGTTTGAAATTGAGGTCCTGTGACTCCAAGCTGCTTCTCTGTAAGCAAGGTTTAATGGTTACCTTAAGAAGGACAGCCATTCAGTCTTGTGCTTGTGAAATTGCACTCTTCGGGGCCTAATGCTGGTATCAACTCACTCCTTCTTCTCCAGCTAAGGTAAATTATAAGCAACTTTCTTTCAATAAGAGTGCCCTCCACTTTCTGATAGCCCAGTTAAGGCTGATTGGTCCAAACTGGCACTTCTTGCAGTAGGTAAAATTTCCATCAAGCTCTTAAATGCAATAAAATGTAATGAAGGTGCCAGGTCGGGTTACTGTCCTTTGATGTTTCACACTTGCATAATAAACAGTCATAAAGCAGGGATCCAATATGAGATTTTATTCCTCTTCACAGATTAATTCTCATTAATTATCTACTTGACCCCCTCTGTTACTACCCAATGCCTTGTAATTTGCTATAATAAAAGGCAATAAAAAGTGAACTCATCACTGGAAATGAAAATCATACAAACTCAATGCTACTTTATGGCTGGGAAAAATGAGATCTCTTGTTTGAGAATCACATGCTCCCTCCCTTCCAGGGCCCCCAGAAACAGGAGTATTGGTTGTAGAGTAGGCTAAAAAAACAACCTTTGAGTAAGGGTACTTCTATCATAACACTTGGTAGTTTGATGCCAGGTGTGACTCTGACTATAAAAGATGACTCACTCCTTGGAGCAAGCTTCTATTCTTGGCACTTGAGACCAAAAGAAAATCAAAGAACCAAGTCCTTCTGGGGAGGGGGAGTGGGTGATTATTTTAGATAAAAAATTTAAACATATTAATAACTATAAGATCTTTAGGAAGTGGGAGGGTGGCATGTCATAATGGCTAGAGCACCAGGCTTGGAATCAAGAAGACCTAGTTCAGGAGAGTGCTGGCTGGCTGGTGGGTCTGGAGAACGAATGTGTAGTAGGATACACTTTGAAGTTTAATCTGCATTTATTAGCACTTTCTTAAGTCTAGACAATCACTAAATCAAGGTCTCATGTAGCCTTTGCCAATTTCTGAAGTGTGAAGGCTTACACTGAAAATTCAGCAATTTGCTCTTAAAAACCTGTTCCAGCTGACTCCAACACGCCACTCCCTGGAGTCAAATCCTGTCTCCGGTGCCTACTGGTTGTATGGTTCGGGGTAAGTCATTTGACCTTTCCCGGATAATGCTCTAAAACTATGCTACAAAGAAGTTGCTAACAAGCATCTATGAAGAGTTTGCACACCAGGATCTCCCTCTAACGAGAGAATCTTAGGATGAGGCTGAGATTATTTTCTGTTACTATTCAATCACTCTAAAATTTCCCATTTCTAGCACACAGTTTGCCTGAAGCTTATTCTTAACAAAAGCTGCTTTAAAATAAATTCTTACAGAGGTTTGTTTGTTGAGCAGGGCAGTGTGTGTGTGTGTGTGTGTGTGTGTGTGTGTGTGTGTGTGTATTTAAGCCAACTATGCCCAGTTTGAATTGGACTAAATTTCATGCCATACTTTTCTCAAACAAGGACAGTTCACATTTGCACCACACTTTTAGGTTTAAAAATCAAACTTCTGTGAGTTAAGTTCTCCAAGTACTATTATCTTCCAATTTATAGATGAGGAAATGGAGATTTGAGAGATAAGTAACTTACTCGCCCAACTAGGAAGAAATGTGCTGGACTCACAGGAAGACCTGAATTCAAATCCTCCCTCAGACCCATAGGATCATAGATTTAAAGATGAAAAGACCAGTGAATCCAGCCTTTCTTATTTGACAGATGAGGAAACTAAGGCAAACAGAGTTGACGTGGAGTACATAGAGTGCTGGACTTGGAGTCAAGAAGACCTCAATTCAAATCTGGCCTCAGAAAATAATAGCTGTGTGACTCTAGGTACATCACTTAACCTATGCCCACCTTAGTGTCCTTATTTTTAAAATGGGAATATTAACCCGCTTTCTAAAGTTACTGTGAAGATGAGATGAGGTCTGGTTAAATCAACAACCTTTTATTTATTAAATGTTAATTATGTGCCAAGCATTGTGCTAAGTACAAGGGATACAAAGAATGGCAAAAATCATTCCTGCCCTCAAGGAGCTCTTAATCTAATGGAGGAGACATAAGCAAGTGCTTACATACAAGGTGTTGTTATGTTTGTCCTTCCTCTTCTCGAAGAGGACCCTGATGTCAAGATGATGACATGACCTGCAGTTGACTTTGATTTGAGTGAGGGAGGGCTGTGCAAGGTCACCAGCCTCACTTTCTCCTCCAGAGCCATCTGGGTCCAATGGCCAGATATTCATGAGAATGACTGGAGATGGCTCAGGATGTGGCATGAGTGTATCTCACTCAAAGTGAGAATGTGATAAGACATGCTAGATGTAAATAGGGTGCATTGGAGGTGGTCTTTTTGCAGAAGACTGAATTTCAGCTGAGACTCCAAAGAAGCAAGGGAAAATAGAAGGAGGAGAGGAGGAGTGAAAACATTCCCTACATGGGGCATAGACAGTGAAAGTTCCCAGAAGCCAGAGATGGCTTTCTATATGAGGAACAGGAGACTGGTATCACTGGATCAGAGAGTAGGAGGCAATACTACTATTTTCAAAGAGTACCAATGACATCGTGGGGTGGTTTAACTTGTGTGTGAATTGGATTTAAGTGAGGTAAAGCTGCACAAAGTCATCAGCCTCACTTTCACTGCCAGAGTCATAGATGTCCAGTGGCAAGAAAAGAGTCAGAACTGGTCACATCCTGGGATATGGCAGATGACCTTGGTGTCGTTGACATCTGCTCAAGCTCTAAGTGCTCAGCAACACCTGCTTCAGCTACCTTCAAGGCCATTGGAACGAACTGCTGGGGAAGTTTTCACATGCTTGGGGTAAACATTCCCCACCTCACTCTTGGGTTTGAGGCTCTTAGGTTACTCTCAGCCTGGATTATCTGCCAAGATAGTTTTACAGGGTGTGGTTGCTGCATGTGCTACAGTTTCTTGGAACCACAGGTGAGAGTTGGGTGAGAGTTGGACACCAAAGGTGGATAAGCAGAGATAAGGAGAGAGGCAAGTCCTCACATCAGAGGGGCTACTCCTCCCTAAAAGCTCTATGTACACCATGAGGTAATATATTGATATATTAGAGAAGGGAGTAGGGGCAAGACAGATGGGGGATAAAGTAAGAAGACTAGAAAGGTAGTTTTAAAAGGAAAATCCTTTGTTTGAGCTCTCGCCCTGATTAACAAGGCAAAACTCAGGAGAAGGAGAATGAAAAGTTTATTAAAAACATGTCAAGGGAGCAACACGTGAATGTGATGATCCAGCAAGGGTTTCAAGATGGAGCCAGCTTTTAATGGTAACTTTTGTAAGGAAAGACAATTCTGATAGGTCCACACCAGAAGATCAGATGGGACGTGGCATCAGAGCTCCTCCCCAAGGGCCCGCGTGATGTCTAACAAATAGGAGATGAAGCTAGCAGCTAGAGATACTTGCTGGAGAGATAGTAGAGAATACAAAAGCTGCAGACTGGATGATGCCTCCCCCAGGGCTGTTACAAGCAGGACTAGGGATAATGTTGTCAAAATTGTTAGAAACATCAAAGAGTATATTTCATACTCTAAAAATCAAAAACTTTAAAATACTTAACAAGTCAAAGAATATATTTTATATTTGATTCTAGAGGTAACAGGGAAGCCCTGGCGTTTATTGAATAGGGTCAGACCAGTGCTTTTGGAAGAGCAATTTGATCTTCCAGTTCAGCTGAAGTGCTGGAGGCTGGATTGGAGTCGTGAGGGACTTGGGGCAGGTAGACCCACCTGGAGGATACTATAATGGTCCAGGCATGAGTCAGAGGAGAGAATGAAGAGTATGCAAGAGCATGTTGGGTGACTGAGGGAATGATGGTACCTTCAACAACAGTGGGAAGGGGGAAGTGAAAATGGCTTCCGTTTTGGACATGTTTAAGAGATCATCCAGTTGGAAATGTCTAATAGGTGGTTAAGGGGCAGCTGGGTGGCATACTAGATAGACCTGAGTTCAAATTTGTCCCTCAACGCTTACTAGCTGTGACCCTGGGCAAATCATTTAATCCTGCTTGCCTCAGTTTCCTCATCTGTCAAATGAGTTGGAGAAGGCAATGGCAAACCACTCCAGAATCTTTGCCAAGAAAATCCTAAAGGGAGTCACAATGTGTCAGGCATGACTGAAAAATTGAAGAATAGGCAGCTGGGGATACAGAACTGATAAGGGCAAGACGGGTAACCTTGGGGTCAGGAAATCTGGGTTCAAAGATATCATTGCATTACCTTACTTGATTATGATAACAACTCTATCATACATGTATTAGTACCCCATTTTATAGATGAGGACACTGAAGTTCAGAGATTGAGGTGATCTGCCCGTGGTCACGCAGCTATTAAGTGCCAGAGGCAAGATTTGAACTCAGGTCTTTCCTGGTTTCAGACCTAGTGCTCTTTCTGCTTTACTAACATTTATATTTCAATTGTGCGATACTTCATTCAAACCATTCTATTGATCTGTCACATTCTATCAACACTGCTAACCAAAATTATATCAGAGAGTAATTCAATCTCTCCGAGCCTTGGTTTCCTCACCTGCACAATGAGATGGCTTCTGAGGTCCTCTCTGATCTACAGTCCTGTGAATGGTGCTGGTGGCTGCATTTATTTGACAATCATTGTCCTGATTTTTCTCAAATGAACCAAAGAGGCCTTGCCCCAGAACCAACCCTTTCATAGGGAGCTGAGGTTTATTTCCAGTATTTCCCCAGGAAGAAGACAAACTCATCCTTGCAGAGCAGCCTGTGATGCAAGTATTCTCATTCAGTCATAAAAATTAGCAATGGAACGAGTTTATGAGGTCATCCTTCCTCTCCTCTGCCTGTGGAGAGCAGCTCTTCATAAAATGGTCCCCAGTGAATCTTGCCTTGTTAAGTTTTGAACAGGAGTTAAAAGAACATTCAGGGCCTTTTCAGACCACAGATGTGCTCCCATTCAGGACTGCCCATTTTTGTGTCCCTGAAATTAATAAGCAGTCTGGCTTAACTCAATTACATTTTTCATACTAATTGAATTTGGTATCAGCCATGAACAAAATAAGCCACTGGGAAATAGGGGGAGGGAGGCTCCGGCTACCCATCTTTTGTCTGTGAAAAGCACAAGTCTGTGGAGAGGAACACAGGACACACATGTTCTGAAAAATAAATTCATCTCTGACATTTTGGACAGTCTGGTCAGGGTGGGTGTGGAAGTGGAAGTCTGAGCCCCTAGGGCAAGACTCATGTGTGACAGACCCTTCCAACAGCCGAACACACCCTGTCTGAGAGATGGGCAGCTTGACAGGAATCATATCATCACAAGGATAAACTGCTCTTAAAACCATTTCTCCAATGTATTAGATGGACAGGAACAGACTTCCCTTCAGCTCCCAGCACACACTAAGGCGAGAGGTCTGGGGAGAAAAGGGAGTTAATGGGAACAGAGGCATGGGGAGGATAGATCAGGCTGTGCACTGGACTGCTCCAAACTGCACTCGCAGAACCTGGGGTGGGAGAGCAGGGAGGGGCAAGGAGTGTGCAGTATGGATAGAGTAGGGAGAGGAATCACCAGTCTCTCTTGCCCAGCTGGAAGATAGCAGTTCCGTCCACGCTTCTGTCTTTCTCATCTCTCCCCCTGCCCCCTGTCCCCTGCCCTCCCCCATCTAAGAAGCAGACATTGGGAGGCCAATGCTTTTCAAGCAGGAAAAGCTATGTTGAAGTGAGATTGACACCCAGAAGAGTCCAAACCATTTCTTTCTTGCAGATGACCCCAGGAGGAATCTGAGCAGGAGGTTCTTGATTTCTCTGTCCCCCTTCACTTTCCTTACCAACTGTCTTCTTTCTTTTCTGTCGGCAGTGCTGGACAGCCCTCTCCTTTGCATTGTATGGCAGAAGATGTGTGATGAATGGGCACTTCCTCCGACCATTCCTCATGCCTGGAATGCTGTCCCTCCTCATCTCTGCCTACTGACTATTCCTGACTTCCTTCAAGTCCCAGGTTTCATAGGAAGCCTGTCCCAACCCTTCTTAATTGTAGTGTTAATTAGTGCTTATTTATCCTATGCATATAGTTTATCATATATATGTATATATATATAAAGATTTTTATTTATTTTACCTATGTACTTTATCTTATATATAGCTTGCTTCATATACATTTGTTCACGTATTGTCTCCCCTACTGTATTGTGAGGTCTTTGGGGACAGGGACTGTCTTTTACTCTTTTTGTATCCCTAGGGTATAGCATACAGCCCGAAATATAGTTGGAGCTTAACATTTATCAGTTGATTGATTTAGAAGACTTACCCAAACAAGGACAATACAAGTCAACCTTAACCCAAGGCCTTCTTACGTAGTCTCAGATAGAAACTGATACCAGCATTAGTGCCTTGGTACATTTTTGTCAGTGGTCTATGCTTGGGCTTATGAGGAATTCAAGACCTTTTGGAGAATGTGATATCTGAGCTGAATTTGGACAGAGAACAGGGATTCTAAAGTCAGAGGCAGAGGTGAAGGGCAGAGTGAATTTAAAGCACATTTATTTGCCAGTGTCAAAGCACAAAAGCCACGAATTAGATACAGCAAGAAGACTTGTTTTACTGAACTGTGGGTAGTAGTGCTCTGGTAAATGTTTTACTGGCTCTGGAGGAAAATGTACTCATGATGGACTTTTAAGTTTAATCTGCAGCAATAACATTGTCTTTCATCACTTTCTTAAATCTAGACAATCAACAAAACCATAAATCAGGACCTGATTTGTAGCATTTGTGATTTTACAAGAGGCAAATGTTCACACAAAGTTTTACAATCAGCTCTCCTAAGCCAGTACACTCCTGACTATGGGGCTTACAAAAAGGAACAGCGTACAATATAATAGCATGCAATGAGGCTAGTAAGGTAAACTGGGGTCACATTGTGAAAGACATTGAATACCAAACTGAGGCAGTTTATGCATGATCCTAGAGGTCACTGGGAGCCACTGAAGGTGACAGACGTGGTCTGATCCATGCTTTAGAAGTTTTAGCAGTTGAGGGGAGTTTGGATCAGAGTGGAGTCAGCCTTGAAGCAGAGAGTGCAGTCCTGAGGTTATTTACAAAGTTCAGCAATGATGCCCCGAACTGCAGTGCTGGTTGGGTGAGTGGAGAGAAGGGAATGAATGTGAGAATCATTGTGGAGGTGGGACTGACAGCAACTGATTAACTGTATGAGTTAGAAGAGATTGAGGAGTTGAAGCCGACAATAAGCTTGCCAACTTGGGTGACTGAAAGACGCAGAAAGCTGATGATGCCCTCTGCCAAAACAGGAAGTGAAGAAGAGGTATGAATTTGGAAGGAAAGATAAACTCTGCTTTGGACATGCTGAGTCCAGTCTACTTTGAACAGTATTATTTGCAAGTCTTCTCTTGAAACTAAACAGGTTTGTCTTTGGGATGGACTAGGAGACAGGGAAAATAGGGTCAAAGGTGAGAAATGGAGGAGGCTTCATGTCTGGGGAACATATATTCTCTGGGGTTCCATATTTGCAGTCAGTCAGGCTTCAGTAGTCTCCTGGGTTCCATGTTTACATGGGAACAAGCTGGATCCCACCCAAGGAAATCAACAACTCCCAATTAGAATATCAGTATGAGGAAGGTAGAAGAGATGCTACTGTCGCAGTACGGATCTGGTGAATCCAGCTGCCTCTGGGGTTTGATAAACATCTTGGAGGCTTTTCAGATATCTTCAGATATCTTGATTAGTCAAAGCTCCAAACATATTTTATCAAGGGATGCCCTACCCCCACACACTTTTATTTTAAAAATTATATAATTTAAAGAAAATAGGATTTATACATTCCTATTTCATTAACAGTTCGTTAACTCATTAGTGCTTGCTAAAGTGTAAGGAAACTCTGGGAACTCTTTTTTGAACTTTTTCAAGCACTGGGACCCCAAACTCAAACTATCTAAAAAAGAGAAATGTAAAAAAATGTAAAAAAAAAAGTCTTATTGCATCCCAGTTTGATGTAATTTGTTTCCTCCTTCCTCTCCATTCCTGAATCCTAGTTGCCTAATGATGTAGATCAGGGGTCTACACCATTTGGCTCGAGGTCACATGTGGCTCTCTAGGTCCTCAAGTCCTTCAAAAAGCCTCAATTTAAGACCTGGAGAGCCACATGTGGCCTCAAGTCCATAGGTTCCCCATCCCTGGGATGGATACTCAATAAAGATTTTTTTAAGGCTCCTTATATCTAAGTTGAATCCAAGGAAATTCAGAGCCCACCAGATGGTAAAATAAGCCAGTTTTGCTGAGGGAATGTAGTCACAAAATGAAGAGCAGTCAGGTAGGAATGGAAAAATAGGTCAGGTCTGTGGGGCACGGAGGGAACTAGACACCCCCAAGCCAGTAAAATCTTATCCATTTCTTAAATTGAACGGAGCAGGACCAGGCAAGGAAGTAGGAGTGTGGAGCTTAGACCTGAAGACTGGTGCTAATTCATGCTAGTGCTGGGATGAGGGGTGGGGCAAGATCCATGGAGAACTGATAGCTTGTTGATTTTCAGACTTCCAGCTTGGCAGGAAAGGGCCTTGAATGAGACTGCTGGTCTCATTCAAGCTGGATGACTAAGGAGTGTTGAGGTTCTTCACAGGGTGAGTAGGCAACTTAGGTCGTGACAGGAAGATTAGCCCTAGGAAAAAAGAGTATGTGACATGTGTTGGGTCATTTAATGAAAACAAGGAGCCCACATAATTTTGTTTCACATTCCCCTTATTAAGCATAACAAATTTAATTAAGGGCCTATTGTGATCCAGGCCTTGTGCTATGCTCAATAAATTTTTATTGACTGTGGATACAAATGCAACGAAAGAAACAATTCCTATGTCAACTTTATGTTGTAACAGGGAGACAACAAGGGTACATGGTTATGCTCACATGCATGTATATATATGTGTGCACATACACACATAACATACTTACACAATATATATGTGTATTTATGTGCATCTGCACATATATAAAGAGTAAACATAAAAAGAATAATTAAAAATAAAGCCATTAATTATAAGGTCTATCGAGAGGGCAAGTACAAATGGAATACTTCTCTGTAACTTCCACCCAGCATTTTTAGTTCTGTTTCTTGGGAGCCAAGAAGCTGTCTGTCTAATCCTTCTTTTCTATGACAGCCCTTCAAATCCACAGAAGACAGACAAATCCAAATCATGCCTCATTCAAAAGGAAGAAATGAGATCTAAGTGGCAATGGAGTGGTATTGGGTATCAAGAACATGGCCAAAGTAGGAAATTGTTTTACATGAACTTGCATGTTTGTCACCAGGATTTTCTCCTTTTTTTGTGGTGGAGGTGAGGGTGGAGAGACAGTAGAGAGAGAAATGAAAATTTGTTAACTGAAAAAGAAGAAAAACAAATTATCATTTGTATTTTTTTTGTTATAAGGGAGCAATAACCATACATATGATTAAAAAATAGACTCTTTTAGAGAGAAAAGTGAGTTATTTACAAGGATGTGGAAATCCATAACTCTGAGGGGTATGGGGGAGAATTATCTGGGTGAACATAATAAGACTCAGAAACAAGTTTTTCATAGGAACATACTATACCCACCTGGAAAAATGAATGACTAGTTTCTAATATAGACCCCTAAGTTGGGGTAGTGTCTTTGATTCTTCTAATTAGTTGTACATATATTATATGATTGAAAACTTGGTATAAAGGGCATATATTTATCCCTTACAAAATATGGAAGTCAAATAGGCAACTGTCAGGTTTGAAGTGTCATTTATGGAGTATGCTTCTGCATATACATGTCCTTTGACTTTGATAGAATATAAGCTCCTAGAGGGCAGGGGATGTTGGATGTTTTCCTTTGTACCTAGCCTGCTAATTGATTGAAATTCACTAATGCCCTGGATCTTGTCTCTTCATGTAGTCCCTAGTCAAAAAAAAATTCTCAGTGATGTGGGGGATGTATATAGGAAATATTTTCCTCCAGAAAGTCTCCAGTGGAGTTGGGGAGACAAGGCCTGCTCGCCTAAAAGAGTTAAATATATAACTTTGTCCTCGAAGAGGACCATGGCATCAGGAAGGTGATGCCATGACTTGCAAATGAGTTGGATTTAAATGAGGACTGTGCAAAGTCACCAGCCTCACTGTCTCCTCTGGAGCCAACTGGGCCAGGATCAGGACAATTGGTAGTATGCCTTAGGAGACAAACTCAAGGAGACCTGGGAGCCTCGGAAACTAGCTGCATGGTGTGACTAGGTCCCTTACTTTTTCAGTTAACTTCTTGGGTCACCTTTTAAGTCTGTGACTTAGAAAACAGTTACTGATCTCTATTAGTAGAGTTAGTTCCTATGGTGGGAATTCCCTACACCAAAGAAATTGCGGTTCTCTCCCACCTCCCATGTGGTTAGGTGCCAACATTCTGTACAAACAATACATGAGAGAGGAGGTCAGAGAAGGGACAAAATCCAATCTAAAAGAGAGCTCTGCTTGGCACTGATCCTAGAATATGGCTGGCATTAGGAGAGTGATGTACCAAACGTGCTTGTGAGTTAAAGTAATATGAGAGTCCTCCTTCAGTTCAGGAGTCACGAGACAGTGTAGAAACATGCAGAAAGAACCTCTCCATGGAAAAAAAAGAGCTGCAGCAGGAGGAGGTAAGTTAATTTCTCACCAACATGCATATCATTGACCCCATGGAACCAAAAGGAAAAAACTAAAGGCTTAAAAAATACTTCTTTGATTCCAGAAGAAGAGAATGTACTAAAAGCTGCTTTATAAAGGTAGATGGCTTTCTAACTCAAAATTCAAGGGCTAGCTTCCCCCCCACTTCATCACACACGCGCGCGCACACACACACACACACACACACACACACACACACACACACACTTTGAGTTACTCCAAACTTCTCTCTGAAGCAAAAATCAATCTTATCAATTTAAATAACCATGTATTAAATACAAGAAGCTGAGGATAAAATGAATAAAAAATATATAGTGTCGATCTTCAGAGAATCTACAACCTATGGGGATGATGCAGTGGATAAAGTGCTGAATGTGGAGTCAGGAGGGTCTGAGTTCAAACACAACCTTAGGTATTAGTTACTCGCGTGATCCTAGGCAACTTACCTAACTCTCTGTCTGCCTCAGTTTCCTCATCTGTAAGATGGAGGTAATAAACTACTTCTCAAGGTTGTTAAAAGGATAAAATGAGATATTTATAAAAATGCTTGAAAACCTTAAAAGTACTATATAAATACTATTAATATAGTACTTAAAATACTATATAAATGCTAAAAATTCAGGGGAAGAAGGAAGGAGGGGGGAGAGGGAGAGAGAGAGAGAGAGACCCTTCATTTAAGATTTGTCCATCATGACCCCAGAAACATCTCCATCCTGGAAAATCATTTCAGCCTTGGAATTCATATGTCAGAAGTACCCTCCACCCTTGAGTTTCCTTCTCATTGGATAACACCTCTCAGAACCTCCATTTAAGGCCATCTCTTTAAACATCTTTTTTATTTCTTAACTGGTCATACTCTGGACTTCTCTATTATGTCCTCCACCTCCACGTATCTGTCCTCCCCCATTTTTCAGCTTCCTTTTATGCATTGTCTTCCCCTATTATTATTAAGTTCCTACTATGTGCCAGGCACTCTAGTAAGTTCTGGGGGCAGGCAGAGCTTCCAAACTACAGGGAGAGACAATAAGCCAACACATTAGTTCAAACTCTCTGGAGCATCAATAGGAAGTAACCATAGAGGGATGGTGCACTGGAATGAAGAGAGGCTGGGAAAGGCTCCATGTAGAAGATGACAGGATGTTAGTTGGAAAAGACTGAAAGACAACTGAACAAATCAAGGAGAGAGTGAAAGGAGAAAAGGTAGAGATACATATTGCAGATGGCCTTTTTGAGGAGTTCAGCCACAAGGTATAAGAGAAATAGAGTGATAATTACTGGAGATGGAAGGACCAAGTGAGGATTTTTGCAAGGATGGGTGGATGTTTACAGGCAGTCTAGAAGGTGCTCATAAACATGGAAAGACTGAAAATAAATGATGGAATGGGTATGACAGAGAGAGCAATCTGCTGCAGGAGACAGGACAGAATAGCACTGTTTGTGTAGATAGAATCCAGGCTCGCTGAGGACAGACACCCTCTTTCTTTTTGTATTCCCTACACAATTCATGGCACATAGAAAACTCTGAATAACTCCTTATGTAGAGGGAGACAGAAAGCATAGAGTATATGAAGATAATAGGTGGTAAATCTCTGAAGGTAAAGGAGTCAGATTGTGGAAACTTTTAAATTTATATTATATCCTGGAGCCAATGGAGAGCCCCTGGAGATGTTGGTGTATTTTTTCTAGGGTTTCTATACAGAAGTAAATCATGAAATACCACAGTCCCTGAAGATCTGGAGTTCCAGCTTACCCAAATGACTATAAAAAGATGCTGATGGGGAAGAACAGGCTACAGCCAATTGCAAATGAAAAATTGGGTACTTGAAGTGCTGTTAAAATTGTACCGCAAAGATATACAACTAGAAAAAGAAGCAGACTCATTATATTGCCAGAATGCAGGATAGCAAATGGACGATAGCCTCTGAAGTCTTCCACTAGAACCAACTTAATATCATGAAACTTAAAGGAAAGCTTCCAGTGTGTTGGGTGACTACCCTGCGGAGGGCTTAGACAGGGATGTGGACAGGACTTGCCCAGGTACATATGTTGATGAGATCAGGGCTGCATCAGATTATCATATGGTTTCCAGAGGATTTATTCTTCACATTGATCTTCCTCTGCAAATTCCCGTAGCTCTGGAGTTCACTGCTTGAGTCTGACCTAAAACATCTTTTTCCAATGACTCCTTGGTTGCTGTTTAAAAAAAATATGAGTTAAATGTGTACCCAGAGTCTAATAAAAAGATCAGGCTTGTGGCAATCTTGCCAGGTGTACTGAAGGTAGTTAGTTTCATACAAAGGGGAAGCAGTGTGCTCTGTAAGAGTAGAGAAGCCAAAGCCTGGGCTCTGTGGAGCCCCTGGCTCCTTCATCATTTAAGGTCTTGCCCTGACCCATGGGGACAAGATCCCAAGCTCTTAGACTGTGGTTTTTATTTGACCCAGATAGGAGGCCAAGAAGGACAGTTTGCCCTCGTTAGAAAACAAAAAAAGGAGCAATTAATCAAGTAGTGGTGTGGGGTGATGGTAGAGGAGGGGAGGGAGGGAGGAGAGGAGTAAATGGTACTACTGGTGTTCTTTGTCCAAGGCTGGCTGGTTTGTCCTACCAGGTGTTCCAGTGCAAAGCATAAGGAGATAAGGAGAACCAACTAATTAGATTGAGAATCTGACTAAATGTTCAGAAACCATATCTATGTCTCTGTCTCTGTCTCTCTCTCTTTCCCTCTCTATGTCTGTCTGTCCTTCCCTCCCCATCTCTCTCTCACACACATATGTACACACACACACACACAGACACACACACACACACACACACACACACACACACACATCTCTCTTTTCCTAAATTTCCCAGCAGGGAGCTTCTTCAGATATCAGGTAAGCTGCGAGCTTCCTTGTTAAGGGAATGTGCTGTCTCCCTTTCCTCTCCTAGTGTCCTTATGCTAAAAGAAACAGTAATTGCTTGCTTCTTTCCAAAGCCTGCCTATTCTTCAAAGGCATGTCAGTGGAATTCAGATCCCAGAGATGATGTGAAGCATTGAATTTTGTAGCAGTTGGCTTTGACAGGGATGTTTCAAAGTGCTATTAGAACTCCCTCCTTCTAAAAGAGCATCCTGAAGAGATAGCCTGGCAACAAACATATGACAATTATTCTGTTCTGAATAGTGAATGTGGGAAATGAAGCTATAATCTTTATAACAATGACGTTTTACATCCCATGTGAATAAATTAAAAAAAAACATTTTTAGAAAATTAAAGAGAAGTGGATTAGACGATGTTATCAGAGAGGTGCAGGACTAGAAAAGAAGGTGGATCATTTCTATATCAAAAGCAAAGAATGGACAGCCCATGGACTGCAGTGATACTCAAAAAATATCAAGAAATCCATTGCAAGGTCCCAAGTAGATGAAAGTCGAGACAAGGGTCATACAGGCTGAGCAGAAATGAATAGGTTACCAACTGCACCTTTGGAGCTTACGCCACAACCCACATCAATAAGAATGCAAATTTAATGAAGTAGAAAATTATTTTTTTAATTAGATACCTTAAAAATGTTTTCAGATCCAAAGTCATAACCAAAGCATAAAGCCTTTTAAAAATAAATACCCGTTCTGCTCCAACTCCTTCTCCCTGCCCATGCTAGCTAACTTTGTTTAAAAAAAAAGGTGAAATAAACTTCACATTTCGTAGAGGTTAAAAATGTTTTCATTTAATTTATTTTTACTACCTTCTCCCATCTTTCCATCTCCCTAGACACAAGGACCTCTTCCACATAAGCATGCTGCCACATTTTCTGCTACTTTCTGGATAGCTCCTCCCTTCTCTTTCCACTTTTCACTCCTTCTCAGAGAACAATCATCAAATGAATATGAACATTGCTATCTGAAAAGGTGAGAATATCTCCTGCTCTCCCTTTTCACCCCAATCTCATTGACAGTATAGATCAAAGCTCCTTTTTTTGGCCAATAGCAAGAGACAAATAGACATACATACATACAGACAGATAGATATAGGTTGATTGATAGAGATAGGTAGATGATAGATAAATGAGAAAGAGGCAGATGCACAGAGATAGAAAGGGCTACATAGATAGACAGTAAGGAAAATAGAAGGACAGAGAAAAAGAGGAGAGAGAGAAAGAGGGAGAGAGACAAGGAGAGACAGACAAGGAGAGAGGGAGAGGGAGAGAGGGAGAAAGGAAGAGAGAGAAAGAGAGAGAGAGAGAGAGAGAGAGAGAGAGAGAGAGAGAGAGATGCATACCCCTATTTGATTGTAAGATCTCTGAAGGAAAGGAAAGACTCTTGTATTTGTACCCACAGTGGGCATAACGGAGGAGTCTATGGTATAGCCTGAGGAGAGATGAAAAATGTTTAGAGATGGCCTCCTTAAATGGAGGTTCTGAGAGGAGTTACCTGAAGAGAAGGGGCCTCAGGAGTGGATGGTACTTTTAAGGTATGAATTTATGAATTATATTAGTTTGCTGAAGGATTTTCCTGGGAATTGGATCTGTGAAAACCGATGCTCAAGGAATGTCAGAGGAACGAAAGTGTCTGAACTACAAATTGCATATGTCAGAAAACCATGCAATTTTATCTCCTTACTTTATATATTATTGTAAAATGTGTGAAATCAGTAAAATAAAAAGTAATTGTTTTTCCACTTGAGTGTGTAATCCAAGATGAGGACTTTACCCCCTTTTAGACAAGGAAATTTCTTTTTGTAATCTCACAGTTCCACCTGTTATTACCTATTCCACCAATAAAATGAAATAATTTTTATATAATAGGAAGTACCTAATATGTAAGACAAACTTTCTTTATCATTCAGGTTGCAAGTTGATTATAACATTAGGGTCTGTATGTATGTAATCTTTTCTGGAAATCTTTTCGGCATAATTTAGCTACTACTATCTATCCAGGAATGACAGTGCTTTGGAAATAGCTTCATTAATAACACCTTTAAATCTCCAAATGATGAATAAATTTATCAGGGGTGGCCAAGGCTTACCCAGAGGTAGATGGAGAGACCTCTTATATCTCTAAGAAGATATAACAGAACATTTTGTTGCAATCATACTTTTACATACATTTACATATTTACATACATTTACTTAAAAAGGATGCCCAGGTTACCCGAGACCTAGTGACATTGAAGTCACTGAATTTATGGCAATCTCTATGATGTCCCAAAATTTCCCAACAATATTCTCCTTCTTCTTCACATATGCATTTTGAAAGAAATGACTGTCATGGTTTCATACATAATGTTAAAGAAATACCCAAGTATCTTGCAAAACTACTCTTGAGAGCACCAAGAAATTCCTTTGAGTGCATAGAGTATTATCCATAAATATGACAGGTGCATCTCAAGTTGGCTAACACATAATCAACCAAGAAAATTGTATTTGGTAAAATGAAGCAGAAAGATCTAAATTCTGAAAGAATTGAGAAAAGATCGAACAAAAAGAAACAAAATCTGACCTCAGCTATCTCCTGGTTGTGAAATCCTGGTCAGTTCATTTAACCTCTATCTGCTCCATTTCCTCAGCCGTAAAGTGTGGATAATGATGCCATAACCTACTAGGTTTGTTATGAGGATCAAATGAAATATTTGTAAAGTGCTTAGCGTAGAGCCCAAAGCATAGGAGGCATTAATGAATCCTTGCCCCTTCTCTTCTCTTCCTTTTCTGCCTTAAAAAGAAATGAAAATCTGTTTCATGGCAAAAGAGGAGGGCCAGATAGATTCAGGAACAATATGGGATGTCTTAAGAAAAGCAGACTGTATAAGTACAAAGTGAGACAGACTGACATTAACATCACCAACCAAAGATGTACAATTTATGGCAAAATTGATTTCAGAAATGAAAGACTCCTAAGAGTTCATCTAGTTCACTTTTTTTTTAGAAAAAGGGAAACTGAGACTGAGATCCTCAGGTCACTAAGCAAGTTAATGGCCAAGCAAGGATCAGGACCCTGGTCTACATTAGCCCCACATCCTTCCTACTGCAGCCAATTTCCATATTGAAGCTTGATCTATTGGAATTCCTAAATTCCAAACTTGATGCTTAATGTAGGAAATGGAATAATTCTCCTTCTGTGCTCATCATTGGTCAGGTCTCCTTTAGTATATTCTGTTTAAAAATACAACTGAAGGGTCTCAAGGGTAATTTAGAAAAAGATAAGAAGAGATGGATAGAAATACGAAAATCTAAGGGGGCTGGCTCTATGAAGACAGAAAGAAATGGATTCACTTACCTAGAGACAAGAAGGCTGAGACAGGTAATGGATAATAGCAGTCTCTAAGAAGGATAGAAGTACTGGAAGAGGTGGTGGGGGTGGGGTGGGGAATGCTTCTGGTGCTCTTGGAGTGGGGCAGGGGGAAGGTTGAAAACAGCTCACCTTATTTAACCAATCAAAGAGCCACAGAATGTTACAATCAGAAAGAAACTTAGAAACTGTCTAGTAGTGAGACCAGGGGTGGAGAACATGTGGCCTTCAAGGTCCTCAAGTGCAACCCTTTGATTCAATACAAACTTCACAGAACAAATCTCCTTAATAAAAGGATTTGTTCAGTAAACTTTGGACTCCGTCAAAAGGCTGCCCCTCCAGGACCTACTAGGCCACAGGTGACCTTGAGGCTGCAGTTTCCCCAGCCCTGGACTAGACACTCCTCTCATTTTAGAGATGAGGAGAGGCTGTTACTTGCTAAGATCAGAAAGCTAATAGGGAGCCAAACCAGCTCTAGAATCCAGTCCTTCTGACTCAGTTGTTTGCTTCTCTGCCTTAATGGAACCATACACCCTCAGCTTTGGAAGGAACCCCAGATGCCACCTATTCCATAGAAGAGCAACTCATAGAAGCAATTGAGTCACAAAAAAGATGAATAAATTCTGCCCAAGTTACCTCACGGATAAAAATGAAGAGGTTAGACAAACTCCCACGCTGGCCTGTCAGGCTCCAGATGGTTAACTCAGACTGCTTTTCTGTTACTCTAATGTTGCTTTGTTTTTCCAGATATATTTAAAGTACATATTCAATATATTACCTACACCCAAACATGGCAGTCACCAGCAAACAAGGACATACCATGATGCTTCAGCTAGCAGGTAGATCAAGCTTAAACTGCCCTCCTCCATCTCCCAAGGTCTTCAGATATTGGAAAATCATTGTCAACACCTGCAAAAGTATGTTCAAATAAAAGATTAGGTTTATTTTTCTTAACTCATATTTTCCTCTACTCTGCCCTGCCCTCACACATACACACACACACAGACACCCACACACATGCACACATTCCATATGCTTTATTGCACTCAGAGATGGCAAGGAAGCAATCACGTTCAATGATTTTCCTTTTGTTTCTACACCCTGCAATTTGAGCTGACACTGAGCATTGCCTTCATTTCCTTAGTACCTCCTGGTGTTCCATGAACACTCTGCTACACGGCAGCCCAAGGTAAAGAGGCAGAGACAATGGCGTGGCCTTCAGTACTGGTAATGGGGACATCTTTTCAGCACTCTGCTTGAGGTACTTTGGCATTGAGTTACAGCTTAGCCTCACAGATGTATCTGGAGAGAACAAAGCACTCTTCCTCCCTCCCTCCCTCCCTTCCTTCCTTCCTTCCTTCCTTCCTTCCTTCCTTCCTTCCTTTCTTCCTGGACACATGTGGCCCTCGAGGTCCTCAAGTGTGACTGTTTGATTGAATACAAACTTCACAGAACAAATCTCCTTAATAAAAAAGGATTTGTTCTGTAAACTTTGGACTCAGTCAAAGAGCTGCCCCACCAGGGCCTAATAGGCCACATGTGACCTTGAGGCTGCAGATTCCTTCCTTCCTGCCTTCCTGCCTTCTCTCTAGAGAACCTACAGCCTAGAACAGGAGTTCTTACCTTTTTTATTGTCTCATGGACCCCTTGATAGTCTGATGAAGCCTATAGACAATTTCCCAGAATGCCTGCCCCCTCCCCCCAAAAAGATTCATAATAGAAGAAAAAGCTAAATTTAAGTTAAAAGTGAGTGAAAAGATTGATTTTTTCCTGTTCAAGTTCCTAGACCTTCTGATACCCACCCCCATAAGCCTCAAGTTAAGAACCCTTGGTCTAGAGAGTATCGCCCAAACTTTTGTTCATTTTGTATGGTGAATGCAATCTGAATGTTTTCGATATGACATCTGACTGAATTAAATTAAATTCAACAAGTTTTTTATTATTATTTTTAGAAAAGATAATGCTAGGCACTGAAGGAGATACATGACTGAGACATCGCTCTTACCCTGGGACAATTTCATTGCATGTACATTTCCACATTCCTACCTTAGACTCTCCATTCCTTATCCCTTACTGTCTTCTCCTACTGAATTTCTGTCTATCCTCAAGTTCAATTCCTCTCTGTATCTAGAGACTGGTATATGTTCAGAAACAGGATTAGAAGGGAATGAGATAAATACAGAGAAAAGCAGAGAATCAAATTAGCTAAAACATAGTGTGGTGAGAGGAGAAGTGGGAAATAAAATTAGAAAGGGCTGTTGGGACCTGAGCACAATGAAGGACAGTCAGCCAAGGACTTTGGACTTTATTTTATAGGTAAAAAGGAAGGTTTTGAGTGTAAAAATGATGGGATAAAAGTGTTTGTTACGAAGATAAATTTGGCAGAGAGAACAGAAAGCCTTTATGAGTTATGAGGGTCTGAACTAAGACATTGGCAGTAGGAATGAGAAGGAAGGAACAGAATGAAGAAGTACAAATTGTACAAGAACCCACAGGGCTGTGGAAATGGGGAGCAAATGGTGGACCCCGTTGGTTTTCCAATAGGAGGTACCAATACTAGGAGAGAGACCTGGGTTTCATAAAGTATTATACACCACAGTTAATGACCCAAGGTGTCATTTCAAAGGGTGGAGGCCATGTCATTTAAACTGGAAGCAAGGGCCCAAAGGGAGGAGGTGAGCACATCTGGTTTTTGGATCTGGGGCTTGCCAGTGGGCCTGCTTGCCTCATTACCATTCCAAAAAGGCTTTCAGGTGGCTCAAATAGGAAATTCTTCCACTGCGTTCATCTCTAGTTTGGGCTAGTGTTTCAACAGGTTATTTTCCCTCTAGAATTGCCTCCAGAATTTGGATTGGGAGGAGTTTTCACGAGGTCTGAAGATTTTCTATTAGTAATATGATTCCTCTTCTATCCAGGTTACAATTAATTGACTGCCCTAGATTAGCAACAGCTGATTAGAACTTCCTTTGGGCACACCCTCAGAACTCTGGGAAGAGTTATCAGGTAAGCCAGCTCACGGGGCCCTAGAAGAAATCTAAATATGGTTTTACTTATGTGAAATAATTACCTGGGAATTATGGGCCAGGAGAGAGCACGATGATGATTAATATCGGTCTCAGCTCCAAAGAATAAGCCTTTGATCCAGGACAAATGGAGCAGACAGGGTAAGTGGCATGTTTTTTATTAGATGGGATAAAAGCCATTAGATGGGGAGTCTGGACCTTATTCCAAGGTTAGTTGGAAGCATTTTCAACAATGCAAATCATATTAGTTACAGATAATAGTTATGGATCATTTACTCATGGAATTTAATGCCTGGAGAACAACAGAAAGTTCCAGAAGGGCAGTCCGATGCAGGCTATGGCATTATTTTAGGAATAAGTGTATGAGTTTAGTTCTCTCCAAGACCCAAGTTGTGCTCGTCTAGAAACAAACTAAAAGAAAAGCTCTGGTTTTTCCGGCCTGGTCTTCCTTGTGAGGGGCTGTCTGCACGTGACATCTCCACGTCTTGTGATTTAGAGGCTCTTCCTTAAGACAACAACTTCTGTGACCCAGGAAGCTTCACTAACTGGGACCTTCCTAAGATGTCACCTCAAAAGTGGATAACCAATCGGATGGGCCTGATTGTGAACACACCCATATCCCTCTCTCTCTAAAATAATTTGCTTCTCTTCAGTGTCACTGAACTTCCCAGATCCATAGAATGAGAACGGAGGAGTAGAGGGGTTGTTATACTGATAGGCATGGCAGACTGACAGGATGATTCATCAGCCAGTCAACAAGTATTTTTAAGGCCTCTGTTAGACCTGATGATGTAAAGAAAAAAAAATGACAGTTCTTGCTCTCAAGGAACCTACATTCTATTGAGAAAGATAACAGAAATATATGTGTATATAGACACACATACATTCATATATACAAATACACAGTATTTAGACACATATATACACACACACACGTGTGTGTATATATGTATATGTGTGTTATATACACACACACATATATACATATACTCATAACTGTTTGTGTATGTATACAAACAGGAAAAAAAAGATTAAAGGTGATTTCAGGGTAAAGCACAGGCAGCTGGTAATATCAGGAAAGGTCTTATGTAGAAGAAAGCAGTTTTAAGCTGACCTTTGAAGGAGAGTCTTAGGAAGCAGAGTCAGAAGTGATGAGTGAGTGTGTTCTAGGCATGATGGACAGGCATATTAAGGTATGGAGATGGGAAAAGGAGCGCCAGTGTCAAAGGAACTGGAAGAAGGGTCATTTTAACTAAAATGAGGGATTTGTGGAAAGAAGTAATGTATAATAAGCTGGGAAAAGTAGACTGAGTCTAAGGTGGTAAAGGACTTTTAAGTGACAAAGAAAGGAGGTATGAGGAGGCTGTTTGGTGTTTATTAAGTAGAAATGTGACCCTGTGAGGACGATGACCCAGCACACAAGGCCCTCTCTAGACTCTAACCGTACATTGGTGAGTGTGACTGGTCCACTTATGTCTTGTCCTCTCTGAGGGATAGTTGTCTCTTTTCCCTTCTTCTACACCCCCATGTCCTTGGGTATCTCCATTAAGTCCTATAGCATTTGCTTGTGAGTTAAAACTGATCACCAAAGGGTTTATTACTTTGAATCACCAGATGTTCTAATGCTTCTGCAGAGTCCCTTTAAGGTCTTGCAACAGACCACCTCAAACATATATATATTATTTCCACACATAGGTCCATAGTTTCTCTAGACCCCTTGCTACCCTGCTTTAAGGTTCCTCTAAGGATACTGGCAGCACCATTCCAATGAATCATCATTGCTCAGGGGACCCTGCTGCTGGTGAGGCAGGAATGTCTCAGTGCAGGACTCACCCTGCCTTTCACCTCTCCACTCATCTCCCTATTGGGGGCCATTTCCAGTCATCCTCATCCATATCTGGCCACTGGATCTAGATGGTACCAGAGGCAAAAATGAGGCTGGTGACTTTTCACAGCCCTCCCTCACCAAAATCCAATTCACTTGCCAGCCATGGCATCATCTTCCTGATGTCGTGGTCCTCTTCCAGAACAAAGGACAAACATCTCCCTGCTATACTGGGGGAAAAGCCCACATCTTTACAATGGTTTTTTCTCCCAAACAAGAAAGCTTTGCCATAGGAGGCAAGAGATCCAATTTCTATTCACTCCACATTTTACTAGCTGTGGGGTCATAACAAGTCAAGCAAGGCACTTGATTCTGGATCTTAGACCTTGAGGTAAATAAAAACATCTTCTGTGGTTCCATGACTTTCTTCAAGACTCAGCTAAAATCTCATCTTCTGCAGGACATTCCTGGTACCTCCCTGATGCCATGAATGCCTTCCTTTTGAGATTATCTTAAAAACTACACTTTATCTATCTTTCTCAATACATAATTATTGGCATTTTTTCTCTCCTATTAGATGTCACTTCCTCAAGAGCACAAGAACTGTATTTTTGCCTTTTTTTTATATCCACAAAGCTTATCATAGTGTTGAGGAACATGCAGACACATGTGACCTCAAGGTTACAGGTCACCCCCACCCCTGGAATACAATCCTGGAACATAGTAATGGTTTAATAAATGCTTATTGATTGATTTCTAAAGTCAGAGAGCTTGACCAGCTCATCTCTTGAGGTTTCATCTAACTCTCAAAATTGAGACTGTGACTTAAGATGAAAAATTCTAGGCTTCTGTGTTTCTTTTCCATTTTGTCTTAGGGTAAGACTTTCATATCTTGGTTTTGATGGTAATGTTTCTTCTTAACTCATGTACTAATGCCATCTTTTAATATCCTAGCCCAGAATGTGCTGTGTTGTTATTATACCTAAAATGTCAGGCAAGGGTATCTGCATATAAGGGTCATCAGTAAAAGAAATCAGATTGCCGTTCCCTTGAGGCTGCATCATTAATCCTAAGAATGTGGGTAGTGTGGCAGCAGCTCCAAAACCAATTTGAAATCCCTCAAAAGGTGCCAATTATTTCTTTTCCTCCAAAGCTACACTACAAGAGCATTTTATTTTCTACAGTAAGGCCTATTTGACTTGGTCAACAAAGAGAAAGGTCTTTTGTATGCTATTAGCCATTTTCATTCTTATGTCGCCTTGTTCAAGATCTGTACATAGGCCAATCTGGGTCTATTGCCCTTTCTAGAATGGAGGAAAGGGTCATCAGAAATATCTGACATTAGTATTAATGAGGAGTCCTTGCTGACTGATATGACCAGTGTATGTTTCCAGCTCTTAATAGTACCCCCTGGTCGTTAGCATTCAGCATTCTCCTCAAAAGATCATAGCCTCATTTAACTAGAACTGGAAAGGAAACTTGATACTCATTAAAATTAACTCTTTCACTTTATAGAGGAGGGAACTGAGGTCTAGAATGGTTAAATAACTTGCTCAAGGAGCAGCAAGGTAGTACAATGAATAGAGCACCAGCCCTGGAGTCAGGAAGACCTAAATTTGAATCCAGTCTCAGATACTCACTAACTGTGTGACTGGTCAAGTCACTTAACCCCAATTACTCCCCCAACAAATGAATTAAGGGTCATGTATAATTAAGTAGCAGAGCTGGGATTTGAACTCAGGCACTTCAACTCTGAAGGCCTTTTGTTTGTTTGAAATATCAAGTACAGTGTGGAAGACAAAAGTTAGTTAAACTGAATCCAGTACTGATGGGATGTGGCATATAGCCAGGTAAACATTTGTCCCCAAGCTCTAACTGCTTTGTTCCAACCATTGTGGGCTGTTAAGATGGAAATTCTGCTCCTTGACATTTTATCCGTGGAGTCAAGAAGACCTGAGTTTAAATCTGGCTTCAGACACTTACTAACAGGGTGACCCTGGGCAAGTCACTTCACTCTGTTTGCCTCAGTTTCCTCATCCAGAAAAGGAGCGAGAGAAGGAAGTGGCAAATCACTCTACTATCTTTGCCAAGAAAACCCCAAATGGGGTCATGACTGGAATAACTCAGTAACAAGGACAACTTGAGGTTCACATAAAGTAGGGAAGGGTTGCATGTCATAACTCCTGAAAAAGGGTGTACTGTTCACTCATCATGATTTTCCTTCATTGCTTTCATTCAAGTTAAACTGCCAACAGCATTTGGCTTCAACTCTTGTTTGGATCCATGTTTTGAATCTATGTGGACTTTTCTTGCAACGCTTTAGGTTCTAATCCACCCATTTCTTTTCACCCAATGAGACTCTTGTACATAATGAAGGTCCCAATTGAAATCATAGACTGTACCCAAGATATCCTTTGCTCTCACTAAATGACTGGCCTGCCTTCTTTTCTATTCACATATTCTTTTGATCATATTTTTATTTCCATTGGTAACATGCTACTGGCTATTTATACCCACAAGGTTTCTCTTCATTGCCTTCTGGGTCATAATGTTGATTCCTTAGAGGCTGTTTACATTCCATGACCAGCAGTCATACAACATCACTGGAATAATATTGGTATTTTAGGGAGAAACACTGTTCAGTTTTCCTAGATCAAGGCTTCTTAATCTGGGAGTCTGTGAACTTGATTTAAAATGTACTTATATTTATGACTATTTCAGCAAAATAGGTCTCCTTTGAAATCCTATGTGTTTTATTTTATGCATTTGAAAAAAACAACATCGTTCCGAGAAGGGGTTCATACGCTTTACCACATTGTGAAGAGATCCATGATACAAGAAAGGCTCTGAACACCTGCTAAATCTGTTGGCAGAGCTGTGAATTGGCTGAACCATTCTGGAAAGTAATTTGGATCCCTGCCCTCAAAGTTATTTAACTGTGCAGATCTTTTGACTCAGCAATACCACTTCTTAGGCTGATACCCCTAAAGAGATTAAAGAAAGAGGGGAAAAGATCCATATGTACAAAAGTATTTATAGGACTTCTTTTTGTGGTAGCAAAGAGCTGAAAGCTAGAGTGGTATCCATCCATTGGGGAATAACTAAAATTATAGTATCCACATGTAGTGGAACACTATTGTGCTATAAGTAATTATGAAGGGTATGGTTTCAGAATAACCTGGGAAGTAAGCAGAACTAGGACGAAAATTTATATAATAACAAAACAATGTAAAATAAATGCCTGAAAGACATGGCCACTTTGGTCAGTGCGATGACCCATGATCAGAGGATCGAAGATGAAACGTGCTGCCCACCTCCTGACACAGAGGTAAGGGATGGACTGAGGATATAGATGGGAACATGTATCTTTTCAATATGAGAAATATGGTAATTAGTTTTGCTTAATTATGCATATTTTGGGAGGGTATGGCTTTTTTCTCTTTCATTCAGAGTGAGAAAGAAAAAAATAGATTTTTGTTAATTAAAAAATTAAATTAAATTTTTAAAAAAATCCCTACTTGGCCAGAGCAACCTATTCTGCTCTCTTTTCCATATTCAATTTTGGGCCCAGTTCATCATCCATTTATCTGTTCAAGAAAATTCCACCCTGTATGTGTTGCCAGGGAAAAATGACTGTGCACTGAAAAGGTCTTTCCCTCCACATTTTCACTTTTATTCAAGAAGTATTTATTAAGTCTTTGCTATTAAGTCTCAGTGTTCTTAATAGGCACTAAATACAAAAGACACAAGCAGAATGTGCCTGTCCCTAAGGTGCTTACAGTCTACAGGATTAGTAATCCCATCATAGGTCAGGTTGGAGCATCGAACATACCAGGGATGGGGAATCTGCAGCCTTGAGGCCACAGGAGGCCCTCTAGGTCCTCAAGGGCAGACCTCAGTTTTGGGGCCCTCATCAGGGGCTTCTCCCTCCTAGGAGACCCCTCTCTCACCCATTTCCCTTCTCCTTCCACCAATTGCTACAGGGAGCTGAGCTCTCTGTTCTCCTGGTTATCCTAGATGGGGGCAAGGATTGAAAAGGAGTTCTCCTCAGCGAAACACCCCAGGCACTCGCTTTTAAAAGCAGCTGATTTCAATTTTTCCCTTGGCCTTTTCACACATATCCTTTTGCAAACTTAATTCATTTCTTTTCAGTTCTGGAAAAAATGCTCCGGCTGGAATGAGAAGTCAAGAATGTGGGAATTCATACATTGCGTGCATGTGTGGTTTGCTGGTGTGTGCCATTTGTACACATCACCGACTGGGGAAGTTAAATCATTTTTGGATACAAATCGTAGTAAGAGCTTCCAAAACCCCATGGACCTTTGAAGTCGTGTTCTGTACAACCTGTTCTTGCGGCCTTTCTTGCCACCTGTGAGGAGAGGAAGTACTAGGGGACAGGGGAATAGGTGTCTGCTTCAACATTTGAGCCGCTTGCTGGCATTCTTTCATCCTACCTGAAAGAAGAGACTTGTCATTTTTTCTTTGTTTTCCTCTATCTGGGGATGACATGAGGGCACGAATATTGTAGCATTCTCACATTTGCTCTCAGCGCACTGCGAAGGGAGCATCTAACAAACAGGAAACAAGCAAAGTTTACTGCTATCAGCAGACATGGTGAGCAGCGGAGGGTGATGCTGTCATGGCAGCAGGGCCTGCATCCTTCCAGTGACCTATAGCAAACTGCTCAGTCCGCCCTGTGCCTCTGATGAAAGGAGGATAACGGCCACCATGATGCCAGCCTCAGTCTGGCCAGCCTGTTCATTAAGGCACAGGGAAAGCTCTTTGCAAATATAAACGGCATCATCAGAGCGAGCTAGGAGCCCCTGCTCCCTGCTTCCCGGAGGTTAATGGATTTGCTGATGCTATTTTAACCAGCTTCCTGCTGGGTTTTATAATGTGCTAAGAAGTAAAAATCCACAAGACCAGAGCATCTGAGAAAGTGTACCAAGCCCTCAACACGCATATCAAGGGGGTCAGGTTTGAACCACTGATAAGAATTTCACAGCCTAACATCTGGCTGGAGAACTGCCCGTGAAGGCTGCTTTCAGGTTCCCTGACTGGGGGAGGAATTCCCTCCCCAGTTCTCAGGTTCAGTTGGGGCCTGTGAAGGAGCCTGGGAGTTTCCAAACTGACCTTGCTGAATGCTGTGACCTTGACTATTAATCATACCCCACCCAGATATGCAGCCCTTACCACACACCCCTGCCACCCCACCCTGGGCCATTTCTTGTGGTTAGGAGAAAAAGAGCAGAGGTAAAGCCCCAGGGGAAAAAAAAGGCAGGCTTGGACAGCCCTAACCAAACAGACTGGGCAAATTCCATAATTCCAGGCTACTTTGGAAAAGTGTATAGGGTCAACAGCTCCCTCCCTTCCCTGATTCTCTAAGGAAAAATTCAAAAAGTGGGAGTGTCCTACAGACCACCAGATATATCCCCTTTATTCTGTGAGATAGTTCTGTTGCAGTTCCAAATCACAATGACTCAGCATGATTTTATTGAGTGTCTACACTATGCAATTGCTTAAAGAAAGAAATAGGCCGGGAACTATTCAAATTCCTTGTGTCACACTTAGAAGACTTGAGGATTTAGCTGCTGCTGGTCAAGAAGATCTCCCCCAGGCAACACCTGGGTAGCTGAGCTTTCCACTCTGGGAGGAAGCGGTTTCTCTAAGTATTACGTACAGTAACGCCGTTAGTTGACACTCTCAGCATGCCAGTCTCTCGACTTCCTTCCCTAACATCCCATCACCACAATAAAAACTACTTTAAAAAAATCACCACCACTGTGGCGGCCTGTATTACTGAAGTGAGGCAGTGTCAGGCTCTGAACGATGCACGAGGGAACCATTTGTCAAGATCCAGTGACCGCTGCTCGCCAGGGTCCTCTGACCTCTGATACAGGTGCATTTGTGATAATAGGGAAGGCTACAGAGGGCACCGTCAAGGATGCACCTGCTGCTGAAATACATTATTGCCAAGCCCTTGAGGGCCCTCTGCGCCAAATAGCTTACAGAGGTGGCGTCCTCACCTGGAAATGGGAGGCCGCTAAACCATCCATAAAGATCCTTCCAGGCTGGGTATTGACTTAGCTTTCAAATGGAATATTACCTATGTTTTATTGTATTTTTATTAATTTTGTTCAACATTTCCCAGTTACTTACTAATCTAGTTCAGGTTACACTCAGCGTGCCACATGTTGGACACCTCTGGCTGGGTGCAGGTTCATCCCGGGTCCAACAAAGGGGAATAGAACCTAAACACACCAAGGTGGCCATCCAGGAATTGAGATTCCCGTGAGTTGAATCACGCTTCTCTGCATCTCTACAAAGAAGACATGTTAAATAATTGTGCCTCACCTCTGACCCCCTGACAAGTGTGACCGACTGTGGGGAAGAGAGATTCTCAGGGCTCCAGATTAGGCAGCTCTTTATGCCTGGAAGTTGGGAGAGAAGGTGCTGATTGGCTTGGTGAAGGGAGCTTCCTCAGCTGGAAGTTATCTATAACAGTGATATCCGTGTTCAGTCCATTTCCCTATCATCATTCTCGTTACTCTACATTTGTATAACACTTTAAGGCATATTAATTAAGGCATGTTAATGTGAATTGGGTTGTAATTCAGTCATGTTCAACTCCCTTTTGGAGTTTTCTTGAAAGAGATATTGGAGTGGTTTGCCATATCTCCAGATCATTTTGCAGATGAGGGAACTGAGGCAAACAGGGTGAAGTGACTTGACCAGGATCACACAACTGTTAAGTGTCTAAGGACAGATTTGAACTCAGGACTCCAGGCCTGACTCCAGGTCCAGCACTCTATAACCTGCACTACCTAACTGTCCCAAGGACGATGACAACAGCAGCAGCAGCAACCATACACTGTCCTCACAAAATCCTGAGACTTGGGTAGGACAATAACTACCCCCTCCCCTTACTCTTTGGAGTAATTGGTTCAGGATCACATTGTAACTACTATTAGACCTGGGTTTGGAGCTCAGGTCTTGTCTCCAAGCCTGAAATTCCCTACCTGCCTTGTTTTTCACTATTAACAACCTTGGAGACAACGCAACATGAACAGTCTGGATGCTGAACTCACCTTGATATGTTTCAGAGAAGGGAGATGCGCTGTTGGGCAGCTTTAGTCTGGGCACATCCTGGGTTATCTCCCCTCTGGGGATGTGAGTATCTGGGAAGGACAAACTTCTGCCTGTTTCTACATAGATAGAGACTATGAGAATGCAGCAGAGGGATGGATAGTGCCCAAAGACTTTTGGGAAGAATGACCCCAATGGACTGTTATTTTTTTCCAAGAAACAGATTGATGGAAGGGAACTCTGGTAAGCATCTGTATTCTGGCAGCAGACAAATAAAACTGAGCGAGATGCTTCCTCAAGAGGCAGGTTGGAGACATACCATGTCTTTCTTGTGGTTTGGGACTCA
>CM053769.1:702288877-702308161 GCA_028658325.1 Potorous gilbertii | reverse complement strand
CTGGAGATTCCATCCCTGAAGCCTGCTCAGCTCTGCTCGCTCCTCTCAGTGCCACACAGCTGGGGAAGGGCAGGGGAGGTCTCTGCTCCCATCTGGGGCGCGATGGACTTTTGGGATCGGTTTTTCAGGGCTCTCTGGAACGGAGATCTCCTTCACTGTGTTGCTGCATGACTTTCACTGTTCCAGAATTTGTTGGGGATTCTTTTTAGAGGAAATCCATGGGCTGTGGGTTCGGAGCTAGCATAGGTGAGTCTTTCTACTCCACCATCTTGGCTCCGCCCCCGTCACAACATGACTATTTTGGAAATGTTTTGCATGACTACACATATATAACTTATTTTGAATTGCTTGCCTTATCAGTGGGGATGAGTAGGGAGGGAGGATGGGAGAGAAGTTGGAACTCAGTTTTAAAAACAAATGTTAAAAATAATTTTTACATGCAACTGGGAAATAAGAAATACAGGTAATGGGGTATAGAAATCTATTTATCCCTACAGGAAAATAGAGCAGATGAGGATAAGGGAAGAGAGGGTTGTGATAGAAGGGAGGGAAGATAGGGGTAAAAGGGGTAATCAGAATGCATGGTGTCTTGGAGTGGGGGGAGGGGAGAGATGGGGAGAAAATTTGAAGCTCAAAGTCTTGTGGAAATGAATGTTGAAAACTAAAAATAAATAAATTTAAAAATAAAATATATATCCAATTACACGCTTGATATTTTAATATTAATACTTGATACTTTAATATTATGACAGCCTGTAATAACAAGGAATAATTTCACAATACACAAATCAGAAGGAAATAGAGTTCCACTGGCACAATTGCACTGTCCTGTTCATAGCACTTGTTACACAGTAATTTCACAAAATTCATAAACCAAGAAAATTTAGAAAAACAATAATAACATACACAAAGTCATGTATTTAAAACATGAAATAAAACTTATTACCAGTCAAGTGACATCAATTCAATTGAATGTATCTCCAAATTATCTTACATAGTAAATTGATTGTCTTCAAGACCAATATAGAATAATTTTTATCCAGTTATACCTATGACAAAATTTATTTTTTCAATTTCTAAACAAATTGCCAAAATTGTTATTTTTAATAATTAAATATTTAACTTAATTATTATTAGATTTTTATCATAAATATTATTTTAACACAAATATAAAGATGATTAGAACACAAATAATTAAGTATTGTCTTTTTCATTAAGGTCTGATTTACTTCTAGAGGGCGAAACATCACAATTATCCTAAGAACACATCTCACTTAAAAGGAGACTAGAATAAATTCAATCGCATCTGGATCTATTTTTACAGATGGTATCATACATAATCTCCGTTTTTCCAAGAACCATTTACTGCTAGCATTTCAAATTACAGGGTCAGCTACTTTTAATTATTTCATTGTCAAAGATTTAAAGTGACAGTCTTTTATTCTCCACTTCCTCTTTTAAGGCCCATGAGAATTTTGTATTCCTCATATAATGACTAAAATATTCCCTCCTAATGGTCTTTCAATAACAAAATTTTAGTATGTCATACTCAAATAATTCCATGATGCAAATTTATTGCTACAGTTTCCATGTCATAAAGAATAACCAAATGAAGTTTCTCATATTGTTCTTATTTCAGTGCAATCAAAAAACTTTGCTCAAACTTTTCTTTCTCCAAACTTCAAACCCTTTACTTTCATATCTTCATTCATATTCAGTTCAGACTCCAATTTTCTTTAACTTTCTACTCATTCTCCTTTCATCCAAACTTGCTTAAATTTTCTCTCTTCCTTCCTTTTAATATCCTTTCTATGAACTTTGATTAGATCCCTTCAAAACCGGACCTTTCTTGTTCTTTTCTCATATTCCAATCCAACACTTCTCTTACTTCCTTTTACTTGGTTATTTTCTCTAGTCTTTATTTCCCAGTCATATCCTAGACAATCTATAGAACATATCTTCACTCCACTGAATTTGTCTTTTACATTTTAGCACGTTTTTTATACACAGCCCCAATTAATTGCAATGATGTTACCTTTTGAAATTTTTATAAGTTTACAAATGCAATTTGTTCCAATTTTTTCTAGGTGATTTTGCTTCTAGCATACTTAAACAATTACATTCTGTTATTTCATTCACAGAAGAAAATATAGTGGTAATATAAAATACTCTCCCAAATTAAATTTTTCTTACTTTTCAAACTGCTCACTGATTTAAACAAGTTTCTCTCTTTTCATGGTCAACAAAAGAGTTGATAATAGACAGCTCTTAAGTACAAGATAAATTCAAACTGCCAACTCTTTTTTTTCTTCACTTTGAAACTTCACTGATAGATCTTTCAAACTAATTTCAGTTCCTTTTTTAGATCAGTGGGATGACTTACTTCCTTTGCACTAAAATTATAAATTTGTCACCCTCCAGGGAAAGACTGATTAAAAGGTTTAAGTACTGGTTCCATGTAATGTTGATAACATTTTGTTGTTATTTTTCCTTTTAAAAAAATTGTATAGAGTGGTATCCAAAACTCACTAAAAAGTTTCAGCATTTATTTAAACTTTCAAACTACAATGGATCACAGTATAGAAATTACATTTCAGTCACAAATTTAGTCTCTAGTTTATAATTCCAAAAATTTCTGCGGATTGAAAAAAAGATTCTCCTCTCTTATTTGTGTCTCTTCTGCCTCTCCAACTTGGTCAGTTAGAAAGGCAGAGAGATAGAAACTGTCTTTTTTGAGGGCTTTGAAAGCTCCGCAGAAAAGTTTTCATTCTTTACAGTCTTTTCCTTTGTCCAATTAGAAAACAGGAAAATGTTAGTTGGATTTATCAAGACAGAGAATTTAGACAATGTTAACAACACACTGGACAATACACATATAAACTAAAACAAAGACAAGACAGAAATACACTGGTGAAGTCTTTCTAATTCATCCAGAGAAACTTGTTTCTAACCCAGAACCAAGCCAAATCAAACCAGACCAAACCAAACTACCCAAATAATCAGATTGGGAGGATTGTCATTTATGGATCGGAATAGCATGGCCTGTCTCCAGTCACCCAAGTACAAACATTCACAGAATTCTCAGCACTGACCCTTGAGAGCTAAAGGAACCCAAGCAATTCCCAGGTCATTGTCACTGGAATTCCACCAGTCATTTTATCTGGGAATCCCACCTCTACCACCATTCGCTAAGGGTAAAATTGTTGGTGCTGGAACAAACCACAACCACAACCAAAACCAGAACCCCAAACCAAAAATTTACAAACTAAAAAGGGTTTATTGAGTTTGCCAGCAAGGCAGCCCCTCCCCAAAGGAACAAAAGGACAAAGCTTATATAGTTTTCAGTTTGGGCAGGAAGTGAATTAGGCATGAGGTACCTCTTTCTTGGACAGGGCTGTTGCTGGAGGCTTGTAGGGTGGGAATAATGATATGGTGGTGCCCCATGACTGGAGAGAGTCAGTTGTAGGGGGCTCGTAACAGGAAAGTTTCTTCTTTAGGCTAGCTATCATCATAACCCTACCCTAATAGATAAGACCTTGCTGTTTCAGCAGGAAAGAAGGTTGCAGATGTGGGCATAGAGCTGGGAGGAGGCTGCAATACAAACAGGGCGAGAAACTAGATAGTGGAGCTGCAGACAAGCTGGAGTTGCTTTAGTTCTCCCTACTACCCACAATAGACCAGAATAGGTATAAAGTCATCCCTTCTAGCTGTATGTAGCACATATGGATTCTGGATTCACTTTACCAAGCCTAGACTTACACAGAGCAATCTCTTCTCATGATTCTAGGAATACTTCTGAAGGACCATGAGATTCTCCTAATGCTATCACTCTTAAGCCTCCACCATTGTATTCTTCCCAATATCAATCAGTTATGTCTTCAAAAATCTGTAGCCAATAAATAGTGCCCTACTATCATTTTGAACAGCTGGTATCTCCTTGAGAGCAGTGAGAACTGTGATCATCAAATATCTATTTCAAAGAGATAAATCAAAGAGATTTACTGAGAAGATATAACAAGAACTAGATGATGAAAGCACACACACCTGCTGCACCACAGAACTGGAGCACCCTGTGCCCTCTCTATTCAGATTCCTGGAAAGATCCAGCTTAACGTCATTCTTTGAAACATTCTTTATACCAGCTTCACTAATGGTAAGGGAGGCATAGCCAGTGGATGAGTCACTCCCTTGGTTTAAGGATATAGTGTCTCATCTGCAGGGTCAATTTACTGCAAAGCTGGGTCAAGCAGGTGACTTTTCAGGACTACAGTTGTTTACTGGCTTAGCTACTATGGTTACAGAAGAGTCTGCTATGTGCCTCTATCTCTGGACCCGTGGTAGCTCTTGTACCTTTCAAAACTGACTGGGTCATTCCATCTCCAGTACTCATTCACCTATGCTCAGGAAAGAACAAATACAAAAGAGACATGAAACCAATCACCATGTGTTTGAGCCATAAGGCATCCTGGGGGAGAATGCAAGGGACTCAAAGTGGCCACCTCTCCTGCCCAGGGACTTTCAATAGTTTATCCTGACTTGAATGCCCTATTTCTAATCTAGCTTGCTGTTTTATACAAAAGTCATAAGGAGTGACTGGACATACATTAGTTTAATGTTTTTGAAACACTGATTGATTCAATAAAGATATTCTCTCCTGATAAAAGTATCAGTGTTATTCTATCAGTTACTTCACGTGGGATAGGGTGGTTAATTGAATCAACTGGACACCCATCAACCTTACAATATGCCCAATTATCTATTAATGAAATAATATATTATATTAATAGTATACGATAATTTATTATGGCATATCAATTGTAATATAATTATAATAATCTATTACATTACAGTAATAAAATTATGATAATCTATTATATTATACTATGATAAATTATAATATAATTATATTGTTATATATTATATTATGATAATGTAATGTAGTTATTATAATAATACATTCATAAGGTTTGAGTCTGTTTTCCTCCAACTTGACACTTTTGGGTTAGCACTGTGCTCTCCTGGGCAGGTTAGGTTAACCATTCATTGAATGTCACACTCTTGGGTATGTATGTATATGGCTATACTATGTGTACATGATCCAGTAGGTCAACAAGCATTGATTTAGCACTTAGCATGTGCCAGGCACTGTGTTAGTCACTTTGGATACAAAGAAAAGGGGAATGAAGCCTTGTCTTTGTCCTGATGGCCCTCCCATTCTAATGGGGAAGACAACATGCAAACATCTATTTATATACAAGATTTATGTGTGTTAACATATATATATATATACATATACACAAACAGATACGTGTGTGTGTGTGTGTGTGTGTGTGTGTGTGTGTAGTGCAAATGGAAGATAATTTCCAAAGGATAACACTAGAGGAAGGGAGAAGAAAGGCTGGGAAATATTTCTTAAAGAAGGTGGAAGAAAACATGGCACCTAAGAGGAAATGTGTAAGGAGGACATTTCAGACATGGGAAATAGCCCTTGAAAGGCATGGAGTCAAGTAATAAAGTCAAGTAAGAGGAAGAGCAAACGGCCCAGTGAAGCTGGAACCTAGAGAACATGGAAGGGGAAGAAGGGGCTAGGTTACAAAGAGCCTTAAATGACAGAAGACTTCATAGGTAACACTAAGGGTAAAAAAGAGTCGCTGTTGTTTATTGAATGGGAAGAGGGGGTGATATGGTCAGTCCTGTACCTTAGTGAGAATAACTTTTTCTGCTAAGTGAAGAATAGATTGGAATGAAGAGAAATCTGAGGAAGGGAACCTGATTAAAAATTGAATTCAGCGCTATAAGAGTGAGGTGATGAGAAGCCACCGGGATGGCAATAACATGAAAGGATACGAGAACTGAAGGCAGAAATGACAAGATTCACAACAAATTGGATATGGGACGGGGCAGGGGAAGAGTTGATTATGATCCTGAGGTTGCAAGTCTGTGACTGAAACGATAGTGATGCTCTCAGAAGTAATAGGAAAATTGGAAAGAGAAGTGGGTTTTCTGGGAAAGATAATGAATTATAATTAGGATATGCTGAATTTGAGATATCTGTGGAGATCCAGTTCAAGATATCTAAAACACACTTGATGATGCAGGATTTGAGCTCAGGAGAGTGATTAGGGCTGGATATATAGATCTGAGAATCATCTGCTTAGAGATGATAGTTGAACTCTTGGGAGCTGAGATCACTAAGTGAAATATAAAGGGAAAAGTAAAGAGGATCCAGGATAGAGCCTTGGGTAGTATACATAAGTAGTGGATGTGAAATAGATGGAGGTCTACTAAAAGAGACTAAAGAAAAGTGACCAGAGTGTAGAAGGAGAAACAAAAGAAACAAGTACATATACATATATATATGTGTATATATATATATATATATATATATATATATATATATATACACATATGAATTGTGAATATATATCTATATGTGTGTGTACCCACCTATCTTTCTACCCATCTATCTTAGAGAGAGCCTTTGTTTTGAGAAATGGTCTAATCATTTTTAACTTAGTAGAAAATAATGAATTCAGAATTCAGAATCACCTATTTATTTGTGTTTATTTCTAGAAAAAGAAATTTTCTTCTAGTGAAATGCCTGAAGCATCAGTCCTTGACTAATATAGTTCTAATAGTTAGAAAACAGCAAACATGCTTTTCCCAGCTCAGTTGGTTGTTACCACAGCAGACCCAAAATCTTCTGTGGTCCACAATGACTCAACTTACCTTTCTCTATCTTTCTTAAGATGTAAAGCAAATGATTTTCTTTTTTTATCAGAGAAAGTTTTTTATTAATATTACAGAGTGAGCTGCTGCTATGGTCACCTTTAAGACAGGAAGAGTAATTTATCACAAGTCCATGAAGAAAGTTTTTGTTACTCTTGAGAAATGTCCTGTAGGGACTGGAGCAGGCTCCTACAACTATGCTCCTAGGGGCCATGAGAATGGGCAACTTAACTAGTCAACAAGCACTTATTAAGAACTTACTATGTGCTGGGCACATTGTTAAGACCTAGGGACACAAAGAAAAGCAAAAGCAGACCCTGCTCTCAGGGAATTGACATTCTAATGGAGGAGCCTACATTTTAACTCACACCATCTTTGGAAAAGTTTGGGTCCCTGAGTGATGCCCACACCTTATTGGAGGTTCTGTGGGAAGGATCCGTTTTTATAACCTGTTCAACTGTGACCTCCAAAGATTACTCTTAAAGGTTCATGCTCTGAGATGTGTGAAAGAAAAAGAAGTTATCATTGACACTAGAGAAGAAAACATTACTTCTCAACTCAAAACAGCTTTTCCATGACTGGTTCCTCAAAAATGAGGCATTATTATGCTAAATATTATTTGCATGCCTCCCCCCAAAATGGGTTAGTTATTGCTGAGAATGACAAAGAGTTACGTAAATAAGGAATAATTGCTCTAGGATCCTAGAAGTGGCATTGCTGGGTCAAAGGGTATGCACAGTTTCATAGACCTTTGGGCATAATTCCAAATTGTTCTCCAGAATAGTTGAATCAGTTCACAACTCCACCAATGCACCAATGTATTAGTGTTCTAATTTTCCCACATCTTCTCCAGCATTTATCATTTTCCTGTTTTCTCATGTTGGCCAATCTGATAGGTGTGATGTGATATCTCCAAGTAGTTTTGATTTGCATTTCTCCAATCAATAGTGATTTAGAGCATTTCTTCCTATGACTATAGATAGTTTTAATTTCATCATCTGAAAACTGTCTGTTCATATCCTTTGACCATTTATCAACTGGAGGATGACTTTATAAATTTGACTCAGCTCTCTATGTATTTTAAAAGTGAAGCCTTTATCAGAAATACTGGTTGTAAAAAATTCTTTCCCGGTTTCTTCTTTCCTCTTAATTTTGGTTGCATTGGCTTTGTTTGTGCAAAAAGTTTTCAATTTAATGTAATAAAAATTTTCTCCTTTGAATTTCATAATGTTTTCTATCTTTTGTTTGGTCATAAATTCTTCCATTCTCCTTAAATCTGACAGGTAAATTATTCCTTGCTCTCCTAGTTTGCTTATAGTATCAGCCTTTATATCTAAATCACATACCCATTTTGACTTTTTTTTTGCTGTACAGTGTAAGATGTTGGTCTATGTCTAGTGTCTGTCATATTATTTTCCACTTTTCCAAGCAGTTTTTGTCAAATGTCGAGTTCTTATCCCAGAAGTTGGAGTCTTTGGATTTATCAAGCAGTAGATTACTATAGCCATTGATGACTATGTCTTGTGTTCCTAACCTATTCCACAGATCCACCACTCTATTTCTTAGCCAGTATCAAGTAGTTCTGATGCTACTGCTTTATAATACAATTTAAGATCTGGGATGACTGGATCACCTTCCCTTGAATTTCTTTCCATTGATATTCTGAATCTTTTGTTCTTTCAGATGAATTTTGTTATTATTTTTTCTAGTTCTATAAAATAGGTAGTTCAATTGTTGTGGCACTGAATAAATAAATCAGTTTAGGTAGAATTGCCATTTTTATTATATTAGCTCAACCTACCCATGGGCAACCAATGTTTTTCCAAATATTTAGATCTGATTATATTTGTGTGAAAAATGTTTTGTAATTGTTTTCATATAGTTCCCAGGTTTGTTTTAGAAGGTAGACTCTCAAATATTTTATACTGTCTACAGTGACTTTAAATGGAATTTCTCTTTCTATCTCTTGCTATTGGGCTTTGTTAGTAATACACAGAAATGCCAGTGTTTTATGTGGGTTTATTTTATATCCTGCAGCTCACTGATGGACTTTCAATAAAACATGCTTTCGTGGGGTGGTCCTGAGGGATTCTAGCTTGTCTGTAAAATACTACATGAGTGCATACTTCATGTAATTCTTAGGAAATGAGGCAAGATAGATGACATTGTAGCTTTTCCAGACACATGACTCCTAACCCCTGCTTTTAAGAGGGTAACAGTGATATAGATTGGGATATCCAAGTTGGTGACTTATACCGTAGAATACTTTGCCAATGGCCCTCCTCATTCCCTCAGGGGATGTAAAAGGCATTGCAATAGCACCATGGCATCCCTTTCACATCCTCTACCTTGATTTGCAGTGGAGAGTATATCTATCCACACATGGACACATTTGGCAAACTCTCTCACTTGGGGACCAACACATTACACCTTCTCTTCCTTCCCCTGTGTCTGAAATGTTCTCCCCCCTCCTTTCTCCTTTCCTGGCTTCCTTTAAGAGTCTGTTCACATCCCTTCTTCTGCAGGAGGCCTTTCCCATTCCTCCCACTGGTAGTGTTTTCCATCTGGAGTTATATCAAATTTATCTTGTATATGTCTTGTTTATATGTAGTTGTTTGCCAATTTATCTCCCTCTTTAAAAACGTGAGTTTCTTGTGAGAAGGAACCATGTTTTTGCCTTTTTTCTATCCCTAGCACTTAGCACAGTGCTTGCCACATAGTAAGTATTTAATAAATGTTTAATTCCCTGACTTTCCCATTACAGGGTCATTGGTAAACTGGATAACCCCAATCAATCCTGAAATTGAGGGGCAATACCTGGTGCAGAGTGCAGCCTTTCCAAGCAATATTTTATGTGAAGAGCCGAACATCTACCCTGGGCCATGTAGTAAATCATTCCCGTATAACAGAATGGAATAAACATTTCTGAAGGGCCTATTGTATGAGAGGCACTATGCAAAGTGTTTTACACATATTACTCATTTGATCTTCACAATAACCCTGTGAGGAGGGTGCTATTATTAGCTCCATCTAAAGATGAGGAAACTGAGGCACACAGAGTTTATGTGACCTGCCCAGTGCTGCACAGCTAGTAGGTGTCTGAGGTTATATTCCACTTCAGGACTTCCTGATTCCATGCCCACTGCTCTATCCACTGAACCACTTCTAGGCACTGATTAGCAAGTGGAGAGATGCTTTCCTTAGGTGAGATGACACTTTGCCCTAGGAGCCAAGAATGAACTGGATAAGGCCTAAAGGTGGTTCATTTGTTCTCTGACACATTCTCATGCTAGGAAAGCTGGTGTCATATTTTCTCTCTCAGAAGACATTTTGGAATTATTGAAGGGCTTCCTTTAAATGGTTATTTAACTTCTTTAAGAAAGTTTTGGATAGTATTTTCTTGGACTTGGTAGGTGCTTAATAAATGCTTGTTGAGTACATGAATGAATGAATGGATCTTTTATTCTATCACCTCCTTTCCTGAAGACTTAAACTATATGCTTTTGTTTCCTCTCATCTTAAAAGATAAAAAGAGCAATTTTCAAATGTCCAGGATAAGCTTCTACTAACAGGCTGATCACTATATAAGAGGAAATCTGTCAGCATTAATTAGAGACATTTTAAAAAGAAAAAAAAATGCTTATTTTTTAGTTTACTGTAACACAAAAAGGGACATGTCTTTGTGCATCAGCCATGGAGCTCTCTTTGGTTTCTAATCTTTTGTAAATGAAAGACTTGTTACCTTTGTTCAATGGGGAGAAAGGACATCATGGCATTCTGCAAACCCGCAGGGATAAAGAGATACACTTTTTCTTTTTCTTTTATTCTATGTATGTGTGGCTGGGGCAGCAGTTGGAACAGTGGATACCAGGACTGAAGTGATTAAGACCTGAGTTCAAATCCAGACTCAGATACTTACTAGCTGAGTAACCCTGGGTAAGTCACTTAATCCTGTTTGCTCCTGTTGCCTCATCTGTAAAATGAGCTGGAAAAGGAAATGACAAGTCACTCTGGTATCCTGCCTCAAAAGCCCTAAATGTAGTCATACAGAGTTAGATAAGACTGAAAATGACTGAACAAATGTGTTGCCGTTTACCAGGTCAGTATAAATAAATCTTTGAGTCTATTGTCTGTTTTTCCTCAGGTCCTAATAAACTTTTAACTTTCATATAGCCAGTGGTAGCATTAAAGCATCATTACTGGCAGCATCAGGCATGGATTCAGGCATCTAGGTAGCTCCTTACCCTACCCGACATTGCTAAGACCTGAGTTCAAATCAACCTTCAGACACTTACTAACTGAGGGATCCTGTACAAGTCACTTAACTTCCGCCTACCTCTGTTTCCTCATCTTTAAAATGGAGCACTTCCTTTCCAGAGCTGCTGTGAGGATCAAATGAGGTTGCATTTGTAAAACACTTTGCAAATCTTAAAGTATGATATAAATGCTAGCTGTTATTAAATACTTAATTATGTAGTGCTGTGTGTACAGTAAGGAGTCACGTGGTATAGTAGATGGAGAGTGGGTCCAAGTTTAAGTTCTGCCCCTGATATAGATTAGCTGGGTGACCCTGAACAAGTCACTTAAAACTCCACAGTGTTTTAGGTAACTCTTTATATATGTTCCAGAGAAGGTATCTAACTATGACAAAGGGAGTTTCCTCATCTTTTAAGTGTTTTGCCCGGCACAGTTCACTTTTCTAGGTCCTTTCTACCAATAAAATTGCAAGTCCACTCTATTCCTTTTATATAGCTTATAACATTGCATCATGCAAGGACAAGTTTATCGAACTGCCTCTAAAAGCCCTAACATGGGGATATATTAGCATGAAAACCTTCTACTGAAATTTAGCATTTCCTTCAATTATGACTTTTAAAGAAAATATTTTGCTGAGAAGGACTTCACAGGCTTCCACAGACACCAAAGTGGCTATGACACACAAAGAATCCCTGAAATAGATGATCTCTAAATTCTCATCTAGTTCTACCATTCTATAAGTATATACATGAATGGCTTATTTTTAGGACATCAGGTTCATTATTGTATCTAGACCGTTCCTAAGCAATGGCCAAATACCTGTATCTAGAGGGCATGTACCTTTTGCTATCTTTCAAGCATCTTCCCAAGATAAGGCTTACCAGAAGTGATATAACAATGTTTTAGGAATGCATTTTAAGTCTATGGCTACCCAGCCTAGCCGATATCACTTGTTATGGTTTAGCACCAGTACCAAGGGAATTTGAATTGGCTACAAAACCCTCAGCAAGTAATACATGAAGATCAAAAACTTCACACATCAGATTTACTGGTAACTTATTGCATAACCACAAGTTAGTTTCTCTCTCTCTCTCTCTCTCTCTTTCTGTCTCTCTGTCTCTCTCTTTTTCATCTCTTTAACATGTAAAAGGAAAGGATGAAGTGAAGGAAAAAATGATAGCCTATATTATTGTGAGGTTATAAAAAATAATTAAGGAAGGCAACTGTCCAGCACATAGAGATAATATGCAAAGATGCTGTTGAGATACTTACCAATATCACACTATTACATAAGAAATAGTTAGGGGTCAAATGTTTTAAAAGAAAGATGAAGCAGTGGGAGAAGGAAGGAAAATTTCCTAGATCTGCAGTTTCTTTGTTTGGAAGAAAACATTCCTCATGTCATTATATTTATCTCATTGTGGGGAGGCCCTTACACATTTTTGCAGTGGAATTCCATGTGCAGATAAGTAGCGTAACATGATGCAGGCCCAGGCCAGGTGGATGCAGCAATTCTAGGTGCTGGGCTAGCCATCAAAAGCCAGATGTTCTATATTTCAGGGCTGCCTCACAAATTAGATAAGTTTTATTGTTAGAAATAAAGTTTAGAAAGTGACTAAGGACCTGCCAGTCAATAATCACCAGATTTTCCTCCTGGTTTTGTGGTCCCCAGAGCCCAAGCTATCTTTTTGTTTCTTTGTACACAAAATTCCTTTCTCCAGCACCAGATGCCTGGCTAAATGTCCCTACCTCAAGACACTCTAGGTGCATGATGAGTTTAGGTTCAAAATTTCTTGTTCCCTGCTTCTATCTCATTGTCCATCTCCTCCTGCTCTTAACCCATCTTCTATCCTCTACCCTCATAAGAAAAGTAGAAGAAAAAAATAGATAATTTTTTCTCTTTCATATCTGTTTGCCTTCTTTGTGTGTATTCATCTATACTATGTCTTTTTAGACTCTTTTCTTACAGAAGGCACTTTTGGAAAGGGTTAGTGTTGTTCTTGGAAGGACTCCATCCAGTTGATGAATGAGATCAAGTGACACATTTATATAGAGAAGTGCTGAGTCAAGAAGAAAAGAAAAATGAGCCCAGAGGAAATAATGTGTTCTCTGATGAATAGTCAGGCATGTCTCAATAGATGGTAAAAAAATCGGTAAGGTCAAAAAGGTCTTAAAACTGGAAAAATAATGAGGCGAGAAATTGCTACCCTCTCAACAGTGCTCCAGTCCAGACTGTCTGCGTTCAGGACTGTCTGCTCTAATAAGGCATCCCAAGATCATCTGATGTAGCTACCTGCCTGCTCTAGGTCCTAACCTGTCTGTCTTGGGATGGACAAAGAGAAATGTCTGTATTACTGTTGCATCCTTCTTCTCCACTGTAATATAAGGTAACTATCAGGAGAGAATTTTTCCTGATAATTGGGGACTGAGCTCAGGTATGATGGATCTAGTCGGTAACTCAGGCGTCAAATCTGTAGATGATGTCATCAGTTCTCAGATTCCTTCTTTGATGAAGTTGGTGTGCTGGTTCCAGAGCTGGAGAGGTTCATGGGACAGAACACAGCCATACTATATGGACTATTAAATGCCTTTCTGAGAGGTTTGATAACCAGAGGCACACACAGTAATACAAAGGTTAACAGAAAAGGAACTCCAGACCACCAGGGATGAACAGCAAACTTCCTAAAGCCTACCAGACCTTTCACTATGACACCATTTTAAAGACTGCACAGAAAACCAACCTCCCATTGTGTTACGAACCTAATTTAATGCCTCCTCTTCCTCAAGTCAAATATGTGTGATTTTCTAAAGTTCAGGAAATTTTTTTAATAGATTTTTACAAATACATTTTGTTTTGTTTTTATATGAACTACATTTCCTCCTTTACCCTTCTCCTTCTCTAGTCCCAGAGAGCCATCGTTTATAACAAAGAGTGATTTTTTAAAGAGGAGGAATTGAAAAAATCCATTAAAAAATCAACACATCAAAAAATACCAGAGTAGAGAATGACTACCTGTGATCTCCTTGATAGAGAAACTCTCTGATGAGGCGAAATATTTGCTCAGCTTCCCACAGCCAGGATGTGTCAGAGATGGGGACTTAAACTTAGGTCTTCCTGGCTGGTGATTTGAAACCCTTGCACCATACTGCCTGAGTTTATTTAGATCATATCCAAGAATCAGAGTAAAAACTGGCAGGGGAAGGAGGGGTGTTTGGGAGGGTAGTGAAGGGAGAGGGATCCAAGGGGCTTGAGGCAAGGTTGTGGTTTTCCAGGAGCCACATCACATATACAATCAGACTTGAGGAAAGTCTCTGAAGCATATGAAATATACCACCTCCTCAAAAAAAAGGGAGGAAAAGGAAAAAAAGTCACTTAGAGATTGAGGTTGGAAATAAAACAAATTTGCATTAAGAACTCATGAAGAAAGTTCCATCAATATCCCCCCTAGCTGAATGCAGGGTGAATTAAAGGAGTTCTTGTTTGCTTCAGCCTTCAGATAAAGGGTGACTGGTGACAAGGTCTCTCAGGATGCTGTACCCACTGCCCTTTTGGAGAGAAAATCCAAACTCAATTGATTGTTTTATCTGGGAGTATATTACCTTTTCAGAATCAATTTCTTTACTCCTGGGCAGATACTGCTAAGATTTTGCCTCTTGCTGGTTTTAGAAACTCCTACTGCTTCATGCCTTCTCACTCAGGATTAATAGAGGCCACCTTCCTTGTTCTGCTCAGGAATGAAGTGGTCGTTATGGAAATAGAACAGATGCGGTCAAAGACAGCGGCAGTGGCACCAGCAGCAGCACACAATACCCCAGCTCCCAAAATAAACTGGCTTACATGATACGTGAAACCCCACAATCACTCCCTTAGGTTCTCTTGGCAGAACAACTCATTTCCACTAAGAGGAAATGTTCTGTGAGTTGAGATAAGGTGCCCCACTCACTCACATCTTTGTAAACACCCATCAGAACTGGCTTTTCTTCTTGATAGAGCCCACCACAAGGGAGGTAGCAGCAGAAAGTAAACTCCCTGAGGGCATGGCCTGTTCTATTCTGGTCTCTATGTATGACTAGAACTTAGAACTGAGGAGGGGGGATGGTTAGGGGAATGGGTATAGGAGGTGCTTCAACAATGTTTTCTCAGTTAAATTGTGTAGCAGTAAGGGAGTATGAGAGCTTTTGTTTTACCTGTTATCTCCATGGAAATAGTGAATTCATTTGGTAGGGTGGAAAGGACACTGGGATTTGGAGCCAGAACCAGATTCTAGAACTTACTACTTGTGTGACTATGGGAAAATCATTGAGATTTTCTTGCCTTCAGTTGCCTCATCTTTAAAATGAAGGAATTACATGACTGTCTTCCAGTTTTAGCTAGGTGGTGTGGTAGATAGAGGGCTGGACCTGGAGTCAGGAGGACCTGAGCTCAAATCTGGCCTCAGAAACTTACTAGCTACGTGACCCTGGGGCAAATTGCTTCACTCTGTTTGTCTCAGTTCCCTCACCTGTAAAATAAACTGACGAAAGAAATGGCAGGTACCCCCAAGAGATCATAAAAATGGGAAAGGGTCCCATATGTACAAAAACATTTACAGCAGCTCTCTTTGTGGTGACCAAAAATTGGAAATCAAGGGGATGCCCATCAGCTGGGGAATGGTGGAACTAGTTGTGGTATATGAATGTAATGGAGTACTATTGTGCTATAAGAAATGATGAACAGGAAGATTTCAGAGAGGCCTGGAAAGACTCATATAAACTGATTCTGAGTGAAAGGAGCAGAACCCGGAGAACTTTGTACACAGCAACAATCTGTGTGTGAAGAATTTTTCTGGTAGACTTAGTACTTCATTGCAATGCAAGGATTCAAAAAATTCTCAATGGACTCAAGGCACAATGCCTTCCACATCCAGAGAAAGAATTATGGAATTCGATCACAAAATGAAACAGACCACTTTCTTTTGTATTATGTTTTGTTTTGTTTTATGATTTCTCTCATTTATTTTAATTCTCCTATGCAACATGACTAAGGTGAAAATGTATTTAATAGGAATGTATGTGTAGAACCTATATAAAACTGCACACCATCTCAGGAGGGAGTGGGGAGGGAAGGGGAAAGAAGGGGAGGGAAGGGAAAATATATGGAAGTGATTGGAGAACCCTGAAAACAAATAAAACAATTTAATTTTTTTTAAAAAAAGAAAGAAATGGCAGTATTCTTGTCAAGGAAACTCCAAATAGGGTCACAAAGAGTTGGACATGACTGAAAAATGACTGAATAGCAAACATTTATTATTGAATTGCATGTGTGTCCTGTATTTCTCTGACATTTCAGATAACGTCACTATGGAAAGGGACTTTAGAGAACAAAGGAGACAACTATGGTGATGATTAAGAGTTCATCTTCATAATGCAGAGTTTCCCTTTCACTCTTTAATTCTTTACAATCTGGCTTTGGCCCTTTTCCCTCAGTTGAAACTGCTCTCTCCAAAGTTATTAACGATCTCTTAATTAACAATCTCCTGGTCTTTTTTTTTTGTCTTAGCCCTTCTTAATCTATCTGTTGTGTTTGACTCTGTTGGCCATCCTTTTCTTCCAGATATTCTTTCCTTCTCTACTGACTCACTTCTTGTCCATACAGGACCACTCTTGCTTTTTTTCCCTTTGCTAGCTCATCATGTACTTTCATTGTGGAGGTTCCCTCTTCTTTTCTCCTTCTATACTCTTGGTAATCTCATCAGCTGCCGTGACTTGCACTATCATCTCAACAAGATGACCCCCAGACTTCTAAATCTAGTCCTGGTCTGTCCCCCAAGCTTCAGTCCCCCACCATCACTAATCACCCAGCAGAACAGGTGAATGACAATAATTGGTTCCAATGGCTGTGAAGACAGCTAAAGCAGGCATTGTGGGGCACTTAGAGCTTGGTCAGTATGAAACATGCCAAGGTCATCCATCCGTTGCATCCTAGGCTATCATCAGTCAGGAAGAAAAAGTGAGACTGATGACTTTGTGCAATTCTGCCTCACTTAAATCCAGTTCATGTGAAAGTCAACACATCACCCTATAAAGATATTGATCCTCTTTGTAAATTAAGGACCATAACCAATAACAACCTATTTCAAAAATGAATTTGTCTATCTCAAAATGAATATTCCATAGTATCTAAAACTCAATATGTCCAAATCTTCACTCATTATGTCCCAAATCTTCCCCTCTTCCAAACTTCTATTTCTCTCAAAGGCACCACCATCTTATCAGTTTCCCATATATCTCAGTATTCTTCTGGGCTCTTCACTTTCCCTTAGTCCTCATATCCAAAGTTACTAAATTTTGCCTTTTTTCCCTTTTTGTCCCTCTCAGTCTCTACTTCTCTTCATTCATACAGCTACCACCCTGATTCAGGATAGCATCACCTCTCACCTAAGCTATTACAACAGTCTCCTGATTGTTTTTCTTGTCTTATGTTTTTCACAACTCTACTCCACTATACAGACTGCTGACAGTTTCCTTAAGTATAGATCATACCAGAGACTCTTCAACCAATTCCTATGAATTCCTATGCCTCTGAAATCAAATACAAACTACTTGGCTTATCTTTTAAAGTCTCTTCACAACCTGGCTTCAATCTACCTTTCCAGTTTCCTTGGGCATTAAGTTCCTTCCTCCACTCTTTGATCTAGCCAAACCATCCTTTCCTCTGTTCCTTACTCAGGATAATCTATTTCCCATTTCCATGACTTTGCATTAGTTCTCTCTTCTCCCCATGATGCATTTCCTCCTTATCTCTGCCTCAACTAGGAGGGCAGACTGTATAGAGTGCTAGACTTGAAGTCAGGAAAACCTGAGTTCAAATTTGGCCTCAGATACTTACTAGGTGTGTGATCTTGGACAAATCACAACTTCTGTCTGCCTCAATTTCTTCAACCATAAAATGGGGTAATAAGAGCGCCATCCTCTAAGAGTTGTAAGGATCAAACGAGATAATTTTTGTATTTAGCACAGTGCCTGGCACATAGTGGGCACAATAAATTTCTCGTGCCTCCTCACTTCACAGAATCTCTATCTTCTTCTATTTCTGCATTATCTGTCTTGATTCCCTACACATGCTAGTGCTTTCTCTTCCAAATTAGTTTTGTATATTATTTTGCATGCATTTATTAACTTTATATTTATACTGTAGGGAATTTTTCATAAACTTATTGTATCCCTCATTAGAATGTAAGTTCAATCAAAGTAGGGGTTGTTTCATTCTTTGTATTTGTATACACATTCCCTATCACAGCCCCTGATATGTGGTAGATATTTAATAAATATTTGTTGATTGGGTAATTGATAATTGATATAACCCTTATTGCCCTGAGCAGTTCTATAGTCAGTCAATCAGTCCATAAGCATGTATTAAATGCACACTATATATGCCAGACATTGTGTTTAGTCTTAGAGATACAGCATAAGCAGAAAAAGAAAGATGGTCCCTGCTCTCAGGAACCTGAGGAAGACAACATAGAAAAGGGAGTTAGAAAAGATTTATCTGGGGCGGGGGGGGGGGGAAGAGTGCCTGAACAGGGGCCATAGTGGCAAAGTCTAGAGATCAGAAGCAGAGCCAGGAGAGGAATGAAGGATGGTTGCATTTCTTCAAAATGGGAGTTCTAGGAAAAACTCAGCAATGGGTGAAGGGAACAGAAGGATATTTAATGTGAGAAGAAAACTGTATTATAATAGTGAAGCCTGGAGAGTTAAAAGCAAAGCCACAAGAGGACTAGAATTAATCCCTAGTGGAGAAGGAAGCAGTTCCCACACTGAGAGTTTCCCATGCTCCTTCATGTACTCATGTGACTTATTACAAAGAATGTAAAAAATTAATTCCACTCAACAAATAATTATTGAATGTTAATGTTTCAGGACCTGTGCTAGATGCTAAAGATATAAAGATAAAAACAAAACAGTCCTTGACCTTAAAAAGCTTAGAATCTACTGAGATGAAAACAATATATACATAATTAGGTATAAACAAAATATATACTGAGAAACTACAAAGTAATTTGGAGATTGGGGATTTGGAGAATACTAAAAACTAGGGAGATTTCAGAAAATGAACTGAAGAAAGTAGTGAAAAGCCACTGGATTTAGCAATTAGGAGGTCAATAATAATGTTGAAGAGAGCAAATTCAGAGAGTAGAGGTGGGCTTTGAAAACCAGATTGCATTGGGTTGAGAAATGAGTAGGAGTTCAGAAAATAAAGGCAAGACTTTTTGTAGGAATATGGCATTGAAAGGGAAGAAAGATAATGGGTGATTATTT